>OZJO01024982.1:0-26086 GCA_900406225.1 Acrobeloides nanus | reverse complement strand
ATTGTTCGAAAAATTGCATCATTGCCCAGGCCACATCAGCTGCTGACTAAATATAAAGTATATCAATCTTGAGAGCTTATAACGACAGAATTAAGAGTTTTTGAATAAAGGACCTAACCCGTAATTTCGGCAATAGGGCGGAATGCACTGCACAAAGTGCGAGCGCACGGACTTGGCGCACAAGGACTAAGCACATGGACTGAGCGCATAAGGACTGAGCGCACAAGGACTGAATGCACGGACTGAGCGCATGGACTGAGCGCACAAGGACTGAGCGCACGGACTGAGCGCACGGACTGAGCGCACATTTTCCTTCAAAAATGTGCGCTCAGTCCTTGTGCGCTCAGTCCGTGCACTCAGTCCGTGCACTCAGTCCGTGCGCTCATTCATTGTGCGCTCAGTCCTCTGTGCGCTCAGTCTTATAAAAACCGTGCGGTGCATTCTGTCCTATTGCCGTAATTTCGGTCTTGTTGTCGGCTCGAGAATTAAACAAAGCCCTATTATAGAAACCCTCCATCAATCATACCTTTACCACCCACATGACGTCTCATTTATAAATAAATTTACTTTATCATCATCCCAAGTGGTATCGTTATTAATGGTAGTATCTTGGAATGACCATCCGACTGCTCTAGGTGACTCCAAGTATAAAATATTGGCAGCTTTGTTCCAAGAATATATATTTTCGAACAAAGTTGTGCCGTCTGGGTTTGGATGGAAAGGACCATGCTCTGTAAAGAAGCCACCGATAGCACTACAACCTGGTCCACCCTGAAGCCATAGCACAAGGGGATCATTATCAGGATCACCTTGGGATTCAACTAACCTAAAAAATTAAAAAATAGATAATTGCAATTAGCCCTAAGGCTTACCAATAATGTAAATAATTTCCACTAGCATTTCCATTTAAATAACCCGAATGGTGATTGAAATTTGGTGTAAATGTCAGCCCAGGTAGATCATAAACCTTTGCTAATTCCTTAGGCGATGGTGGAGCTACTGGCGCATCTGTAGCACTTGACAACAATGGCAAAGGCACTACAAGATCCGGTGACAAAGTGGCATTATAAGGTCTTTGATAGACAAAGTTGTAAATCATCTGTAAAGCCGGTCCAGGACGATCCAAAGGCACAAAATGGCCACCACCTTTCACTGTTACTTGATCGAATGTGACCTGATTTTGGTAGTTGAACGATTTTACATACCCAGCAATTCTCGGATTAAATGTAATATTTGCATCCGGAAGAGTAAAAGTCCAAAAAGTACGAGCAGTTGTTGGCATCATGCCATATTGGTAGGCTAGATTTTCGATAAACCATTGATCACCCATAAATTGACATGCCATATCAACATCACCGTTATAGATAAGGAAGCGAATAGGGTATTTAGATTTAAAAATGCTGTCAAATACGGAAGTTGTGTCATGGTGTTGCTGGATATAGTTTGCGTTGATGTCATCGCTGAAAAACAAGAGTATACAGTGGTTTCAACTAGGAAGAATGAGGGGTTCAATTTAAAACACCTCTGCACAACACAAGTACTACACTTTTAGCTTAAGCATAGTGTTTGATCTCTCTAAGATAGCCTTTATAAAAAATTTTACTTGCAATCCGACCATGTAACTTTTGTAATATTCACGTGCAATGCCGCTTGTACTTCTGGTCTATTCAAATATGTTGATGTAGAATCTCCAGGACTAATATAATCTTGATAACAATAAGCACCTCCAAAAGGATCCGTAGAATCTTTGTTTACAAATTTCTAAAGTATAATTTTTGCTGATTCAGGGGCACAAAAAATACCGCTTGATCTTCAAAAACATAGTTATTTGATAAAATTGTTCCTGGTAGATTATAACCAGCAGATCGTTTGGATCTCCTTTGATTTGTAGCGAAAAATTGATCTGGCGGAGGGTATGGTGGGTCATAACAATCTTGATAGGTGTTATAGACATCATTTCTGCAACATATAATATTTCGGTCAAAATTTTAAAATTTTACAAAGTTCCCCAAACAAGATCAAAACCAAGTTCTTCGACAAGCTGGCCACAATTGAATTGAGCATTTGTCCATCCAGTTGTATTGCACTGTGTCATAGATGCATTGCAAGCAAAAACGTTTCCGGCTGTGTCTAGATAAACATATTTAGTTAGATCACATGGTGTAAAATAGCCAGTAATGTTAGTGGTGTTAGGACAGCAGTTTGATAGAGCTTTATAGGTTCTAAAATTTTTGTGTTGAAACAAAAAAACTAAATATTATGAACAAAGATTTAATAAATTTGTCTCGAAGTTGACTTACGGTAAATCATAAAGCCCTTTAAAATACAATAACATCGCTGCCGAATTAACTTGTTGAATTTCACTCAATTCTCCATTTCCAATTGCAACTCCTTTGAGGTTGATATAAGTCAAATTTTCATTCTAAAAATGAAATTTAATATAAAGAAATGGGAGCCGAGCGCCTCCGGCGCTTTTGCGAGATTGACTCCGAGTGGCACTCTTGCGCGGGGATGCATGTTGGCGGTAAAATCAAATCAGTATATACTGACAAAAATTGTGAGCTTTCAAAAATGTCTCCAAATCCGCTAATTTTTTCTACTCGGGGGTTTTCGACTATGGGGATTACTACTAAAGCAAGAGAATTTTTCAAATTCACCTCACGGGGTACATATACCGAAGGGGTATAAAAAACAGGGATGTATCCCCCGAAGGGGGGGGGGATCAAAAATTCAATTTTCCAAAAAATGCTCCACAAGATACCACTTGCAAATGTAATCTGTAATATCGCCGTCGATGACGTCTGTAACGTCAATGTCGGCGTCTGTAACATCGACGTTTGTGTCGTCGGCGTCTATAACATCGACGTTTGCGACTTCGTCATCTGTAACATCAGCAATATCTGTGCACGAAGCGTGCGTCGGGCTAGTGAAATTTATTTTTTTAAAGTATCCAATATTACTTGAATTGTTTTTATAAGATGATCAGTTAAAGTTGGAACATAAATACCACCTAAAATATTTTTTATTAAATTCATTGTTACAAACTATTTTATATACCATAAGATTCGCCTGTTATGAAAAATGGGCGATTATAAAATTCTGGAAATCTTGCATAAAATGATTTTAGAGCTAGAACATTGTCGGTAGCGGTCTAAATTTTTTAATTTAAACAATTTAACCTTTTTTTACCAAATTATCATTATATTCAAATGGAACATTTGCAGTACTATATGAAAAGCCCACACCATGAGGTGATTCTAAGTAAAGGATATTTCCGACCTAAGAGTATGAAAGTTGAATGGTAAGAAGAAAATTTGCCTACTTTAGTCCAAGCGAAAGGATTTTCATAGAGCGTAGAACCATCTCTAGAAGCTCTAAACGGTCCATTTTCTGTTAAAAGTCCACCTAAGGAGCTGCACCCAGGACCTCCATTTAACCATAAGATTAAAGGATCGCTAGCACGATTTTCGGATGTTATTAACCAGTAATGCAAGAAAACACCAGGACTAGCATTTAAATAACCCGAATACATAGCATTGGTAAAATTAAAACTCAATCCTGGTAGATTTTTAACTTCGTCTAATGTTGAATTTGATGGTGGAGGCGGTTGAGGCCCAGATTGTGCAGTAGGACTAGGAGACGCAGCAAGTTCCACGAATTTTGTTATGGATCTCTTTTTTCTACTTTCTTTATTTTTTAAAGACTTATATTTTCGAGCTGCAGAGAGCCTAAGTATGGAGTTAGAATTGGATTTTGCTAGCTAAATTTTTTTGTAATAATAAATGCATAAAATGATTGTATTGGTGTTTCAGAAAGTCCCTAGATTTTTTACATGAAATTTGACCTGAAAATTATTTGTCTAAAAATGACCTCTATAGTGGTAATTAATGCGGGGAATCGATTGAGCTCATTCCCGAAGCATGAAAACACTTCCTTGGCCCTGATTAAGGGAAGGAGTGGATGTGTTGAAGCGATAAATTAACTAAAATTCGAATTTTCGCCGGAAAATCGTCTAGAAGTTTTTCTAGGCGAGGAATCGATTGTGCGCATTTTCGAGGCATGAAAAAATTTCGCTAACACTGATTTAAGCGATTTTCATCATCCCGATTTTCACCTCCTGTTCGGCGGGGTCCATGAGGTGGTCCCCCCTCAATTTTGGGTCCATGAGGGCATACGGACCGTTGTTCTCCAACTTTCGGCCGACGACACTTATTTCCTGACACTTGTTCCCGCGACAGATGTTTCGCGACACTTGTTCCCGCGACAGATGTTTCGCGACACTTGTTCCCGCGACAGATATTTTGCGACACTTGTTCCCGCGACAGATATTTTGCGACACTTGTTCCCGCGACAGATGTTTCGCGACAGATATTTTGCGACACTTGTTCCCGCGACAGATATTTTGCGACACTTGTTCCCGCGACATATGTTTCGCGACAGATATTTCGCGACACTTGTTACCTAAAAAGAAAAACGCGAGAGCCCCTCCCCTAGTGTTGTAAAATTTAACTTTCTTAGCCACATTTTTAACAAGTGTCGCAAAATATCTGTCGTGAAACATCTGTCTCGGGAACAAGTGTCGCGAAATATCTGTCGCGGGAACAAGTGTCGTGGTGACAAATGTCAATAAATATGTGTGCGGAAACAAATGTCATGAAATAGATGTCGTAACATGTTCGCGGAACAACGGTCCGTATGCCTCCATGAGTGAGTGGGTCAAGGGGGAGGCTCCTCTCTTGCCGATCAATGAAATTGTTAAAGATAAGTCCTTTTTCTACGAGCCGGAATGGTATCCCTGTGTGGTCGTGGGACATCCCTGAATCAGGGTCAGCGAAGCGTTTTCACGCTTTGGGAATGCGCGCAATCGATTCCCCGCATAAAACTACCCCTTAGGGATCATTTTTAGACAAAAAATTTTGGGATCAAAATTCATGAAACAACCCAATATTTACTTGTTCTTCAAATTGATATTGCTGATTCAATGGTGTTTCAACGATAATATAAGGTAAGGGTCTATTGAAATCATTTTCAGAAAGAAAGTCAAGAACGAGTTGCTGAGTTGGTCCAGGTCGGTCACCTGGTGCCAAGTGTCCAGCGCCCTAAATAAAAATTGATTTATGGTCATCACAATTGTACAAACTACCCCCCCCCCTCTCACCTCCCCCAAACAATGGAATCCCTAGCGATCAAGAAAAAGACCTTGGTTTACAAATGGTCTTTCCAAGATCAAAAGTTGATGACTTTTGGATAAAAGGCGGATTTTTAGCTCTTTTTAGCTTTATTAGTGTTGTGGTTGGCACTACTACAAGGTCGAAATTAATTACTAGTCGTTCAGTGATCGCCATGGTGTAGTGGTCCGGTGCGCTGTCAAGGAATTCGGTATCACTTGATCTAGCAACACGGTGACACAAGTGGATCGAGAAATGTTGCCGGTTTGTAGGTTCAACTTCAAAAATCTCTAACTTCTCACTGGTAAATCGAAATCCGGAAATTCTTTTTGCATTTTATTCCCCAAACAAAATACTAATTTTGTAGTAAGCGATTTTTTCTGAAATCTTTCTTTTGACTGAAAACTTTAACTTCCAAGTTTACGTTGTTGAAAACTCGAAATATTGATACCCAACTTCAAACATCTCCAACTTTTCGGAGACTAATCCGATTTTGATAATTCTTTTTATATTTTGTAATTTAAGTAAAATGCAAACTTTTTATTGAGCGATTTTTTCTGAAACCTCTGTCCTGCCGAGATATAAGACTTATAAGTTTTAGATGAACCTACAAACCGGCAACATTTCTCGATTCCTTTAACTTGAAATCGCGCCACCGTGGCAAGAGTTCGTTTCCTCCTTGTGTTCAAAAGATTTTGCCCTGCAGTATTTAGCGGAAAAATCTAAGAAGAACACTTCAATTCCAAGGAGGAACTAGTGATCAATGGGGAATCACAACACTTATACCAACCTTGACCGTAACCAAGTCTATTGATAATGTGTTTCCTTGAAACTGCTTCCAATATCCAGCAATTTGATTTCTATAGTGCCATTCACTATGATTTTTCGAAACTTGGAACCCATTGGCGCTAGCTAGTTGTTCTACAAACCATTGGTCACCCAAGAAGTTACAAACAAAGTCAACATCTCCATTATAAATCAAAACTCTTAAATTCTGTCCTGATTTTATAATTCTATCGAAGAATTGAGTTGTATCATTGTATTGCCATGTGTAACTATTTTCTACTGTTTCACTACAACTGTGATAATTTGGCACATAGTCTGGGACATGAAGTGCCTTTCTGACATCTTTCTTATTCAAATAATCTTGGTAGTTCCAATTAAAGCAGTTGAAACCACCTTGATTATCGGTAGAATATGGGTTGAAATTTGGATTCTTCTGTAGGTATTCTAATGTTAAACTAGCCTTGAGTGGTTTTAGTATGCCTCCAATTTGATTCAAAGATGTTCCATTCATATAACAATCCCGATAAATCCCATAAATATCATTGATATCACTCCTATCTTGAGGTGTATTGTAAATGTTTGTAATTAGCTGACCACATATGGAATTATCTCTAGGCTCTAAATAATTAAGATCCTTGTATTGAACATGCTCGACAAAGTTGCAAAATGGTAAATGTTGATAATCCGTTGTGTTGCAACAAACTGGTTGGAGCTGGTCCCATTCATCTTTACCAATCCATCCTTTGGCATAAAGCTCTGGGATCAATGAATTAACCATTTGAAGCCCACTAAGTTCTCCATTTCCAATAAGCATACCAACGAAATTCATTTTCTGTGTAAGTTCACCGGTGGCCATGCCTTCGGCTAATTTTGCTGCCAATATTGGGACATACACACCAGCATAGCCAACACCTCCAACATAAAATGGGTTGTCTTTGAACTCGGGATAGACGCTAAAGAAATCCAAAATAGCCATGTAGTTGTCATCAGCGGTTTTGTCGTCGTCATAGTAGGTGTCATTGTTGATGGAGATGTTTTGCCACGAAAATCCAACATTTCGCGGAGCGTCTAAATAGATTACATGCGCAGCTTTGTTCCACGAATAAATATTTTCCCATAATGTCGAACCATCTTTATTCACGTGAAATGGTCCGTGTCGACCGAAGAATGTGCCAAGAGAGCTACAACCTGGTCCTCCATCTAGCCAGAGAACAAGTGGGTCATTTTGACTGACTTGTGATTTTACAAGCCTATAATTTTTACTTCAACAATTAGGTAAAATTGTAAATGGTTTTTAGACCAAAGTGAAAAAAATAGATCTTACCAATAAAATAAATAATTCCCGGGACTTGCTTGCAAATAGCCAGCATATTGATCAAAACTGATATCAAACGTCAGTCCTGGTAAATTATAAATTTTATCCGCTTCTTTACGTGTTACTAAAAAAGCTTTTTATAAAAAATCAAAACTTAAAGAATTCCTCCACTCGGAAAAAACATCCAAAAAATGATATACTCGGAAAGTTCGTGAAAAATGGACCATTTTTTGTTTTTACGGCATGTTCTGAATTGTTGTAGTTTTTGAGATAATTGCGTTGAAGGTGACGATTTTTAAAATCTATGTACTACAACGAAAACACGAACGCAAAGAAAATTCGTAATATGCTATAATATGCTACATTTTTTCTTAACACACTATGAGGTCAAACTCAAAGCCATAAAAAGTTATGGAGCTATTTTCCAAATTTTTGGTCATTTTTTGAGGTACTAATTTGAGAAAAATCAATTTTTTTCGGCGATTAAAGCGAATAAGTAGCCTTTAAAAGCGGCATTTTATAGCACCACTTTAGAGCTTCCTAATGGTACCTTGCTTTGGTCATATGATTTTAGCCTGGCTGAGATATAACGTTTCAAAGTTGCGTTATTCGAAATTGAAAATTCTTTAGATTAGCGAAATTTGCCATGATTTATATATATTCGGAAAATTCATGAAAAATGGAGTATTTTTTGTTTTTACAATAAATTCTGAATCGTTGTCGAGATAATCGCGTTTGAAGTTGGTGAATTTTGGAATTTGTTTTGAATTTCCCGCCAAGACCCTGATTTTTAAATTTGGCGGGAAATTCAAATTCCAAAAATCGCCAACTTCAAACGCGATTATCTTGACAACGATAACGATTCAGAATTTACTGTAAAAACAAAAAATGCTCCATTTTTCATGAATTTTCCGAATATATATAAATTATGGCAAATTTAGCTAATCTAAAGAATTTTCAATTTCGAATAACACAACTTTAAAACGTTATATCTCAGCCAGTCTAAAATCTTATGACCAAAACAAGGTACCATTAGGAAGCTCTAAAGTGGTGCTATAAAATGCCGCTTTTAAAGGCTACTTGTTCGCTTTAGTGGCCGAAAAAAATTGATTTTTCTCAAATTAGTACCTCAAAAAATGACCAAAATTTGGAAAATAGCTCCATAACTTTTTATGGCTTTGAGTTTGACCTCATAGTGTGTTAAGAAAAAATGTAGCATATTATCCCAGCTTTCTAATGAGCTATTGACCTAAGCTCAATCTTTTCATCTGACCGAGATATTGGCCAAAATAGTCCATAATACATGAAAAATGGTCCATATAGCCAGATCTCGGTTCCAAGTAAGGGTTGGAGTCAAAATTTTTGCACTATCGTGTTCAGCATGGTCGAAAACCTAGGGTATATACCGGTTTCAAAAAAAACTAAACATTTTTGGGAATTGTTGTCTCTTTGGCTGAACAAAAGTCGATTCTTACAGAAATCGTGTTTTAAATTTTTTGGGCTTCGAATTTTGTATTGAAATGACTTTTAAAAATTTTTCCGTGCGTTAATCTCACTAAATAAATTCAACTTGAAGCGCCTCGAACCGTTTAACACTAGTCCCTCGGACCTTTGAGTGTTCAAGAAATCGTTCTTAAAATTTTACATGGCAAATAAGGGTTTGGTTGATATTGATAAAATAGCGGTTGTGGCTGGATTGATATATAAGACGGAAAAGATGCACTATAATTTCGTTTGAAAGAGATAAAATTTGAAATCATGGCCAAAGCTGGTCCCGGTCGATCGAGGGGAACATAATGACCAGAGCCCTGAAAATAGTCATTCTTTTTCATAAATCTAATCGAACCTTGACAGTCAACAAGTCAATTTGCATTTTTCCATCGGCACTTGAAAACTTTTTCACAAAACCAGCAACATTTTGCAACAAACCCTCTTGCTGTTTATACAACCACTCAGATCTTCGTGCAGTTACGTTTAATTCGTATTTTTGTGCCAAATTTTCTACAAACCATTCATCACCCAAAAAGTTACACACACCATCAACATCACCGTTATAAATAAGTATTTTTAAGGTGTAATCTAAATTTTAGAGTTTGAAATATAATTTTTAAATTTTACTAGAAGTTAAAATTTGTTTAAAAACAGGTTCCATTTCGAGATTTTGGCGCGTATATCCCGGTGCCCAAGCAGGACTCTTGGGATTTGTATCACGTCCGATGTCGCTAAATTTGTATAGATTTGAAACAAATCAAAATAAGCTATACTAGCATTCTGTCCAATTTAAATCTGTTGGGACATGAATAGCTGTCTTGACATCATCCCGATTCAAGTAGCTGGTTGCAGCATCAGAAACATAGCAAAAGAATCCATTGAAAGGATCTGATGATTTTGTGTTGATAAAGGACTAAACTTTTTGAATTTTTTTATTAGAGTCGTATGGGATCGGGATTTTCGGGAAAAGTCGTGACTAGAATTTTCTTTAAATAAATTTTATAACTTTCGCCACATTGCCAAAAAAACTATAACTTTTGCGACATAACTTTGGACACGTAACTTTTGCCACGCTCGTGTCAATATACATATTTATTGCAAATCAGGCACCTCAATTACAGGATGCAGCAAAAATACGTGACGGATTTCAAAATGCGCAATTATGAAATTTTTATAAATCGATTTCATTTAATTTTTCTTTCATTNAAAAACTGCATTTATTTGTCTATTGGTTACTTTTATTTTTAGTTAAAATGAGCGATAAAGAAAAGCGAATCGAAATCCTCGGAATGTTCAAACGAGGGAAGAAAGTTATGGAAATTTCGAGAGAACTTGGACTTCCCCATTCAACAGTTTCGAAAGCAATAAAGCGATTTAATGAATTAGGAACATCCGCCGATCGAAAAGGACGAGGAAGAAAGAAAACGGCAAGAACTCCGCAAATGATTCGGACGATCAAAAAGAAGGTTCAAAGAGGCGAGGACAACAAGCGAAAGATGGCCAGGGAAGAAGGAATCAGCGAAAGAACTGTCCGAAGAATTGTGAAAGAAGACATGAAATCGAAGTCGTACAAAAAGCAAGAGGCTCATTTTCTCAAATATTCTAATACAGTTTTGTCTCGGCTTTCTTTTGTTGTCATTGGAAATAAAATGTTATGTCAGTTTGCTAAAAATATACATAGGTAATATTCCGTCACGTATTTTTGCCGCACCCTGTAGTCTGAAATTAAATGTTTATTGATACAAAATTGGCGATAGTTACGTGGCGAAAGTTACATGGCTAAAGTTAGCGTGGCGAGATTCGTGGAGAAAGTTATAGTACCAAAAAGCCGGGATTCCCGGTCCGTACGACTCTATTTTTATCTTATGGAATGAGAAAAATTTACTCCTTGATCTACAAAATTCCATGTTCCGTCGGAAATTATTGGACTGGTAGCAAAATTCGTCCACCGTTTTCGAATTCGTTCAACTCTTCTTTGCTCAAAGTTAGCAACATCTTTTGCACCATATGTGTCTGCATAACAATCTTGATTCATGTTATATGCATCATAACTTAAAAACGAGTGGTATAATTCAAATTATTTATAATGATAGGGCCTTCCGACTTTTATTATTGCCCCCCCCCCAAAATCCTAAAACCTTAAACCCTTTTATCAACTTGTTGAGTTTAATTTTTTATACAATCTTACCCAGTTATACCCCACAAATAAGTCTCTCCAAATTTGTAAATCATATTTGCACAATTAGATGATACATTGTTAGTAAAATTTTGAGGATAACCCCAACCATCATCATGGAAGTCTATGTATTGTGAAAAGTTACAATATTGTAAAGCTATATCTGGATTTGGACAACACGCTCTTAGGCTATCGTATTGGCTAAAAATAGTTTTTGCTAAGATTGACCAGAGGAAATTGTCAATGGCAATTGCCAGTAGCAATTGCCGTAAATTGCCACAAGCAATTAACAAGTAACATAAATGTCAATTGCTATTCGATGATTTTTGGTGAAAAATGACAAATTTTTGGTCACTTTTGTGTAGGTACTAGTTCGGAACAGAGGACCCACTTTTCGAAAAAAGTTTTTTGTTGAAAATGACCACTCTAAGGGTAATTTTATCCGCTGAATTCAAAAATCGCACTCCCGAAGTTTGAAAATGCTTCCTGAGCTCCAAAAACAAGATGCGACACGCTAAGTTCACATTTTCCCGCCAACAAGACTACGCAGGTATGCATAGTTTTCCGCCAAAATAACCTCAGATACATAGCCAGAGAAGCATTTTCAGACTCCGGGAGTGCGATTTTTGAATTCAGCGCATAAAATTACTCCTAGGGTGGTCATTTTCAACAAAAAAAACTTTTTTCGAAAAGTGGGTTCTCTGTTATTAATTTGAGCAAAAACATTAGGGGATCAAGGGAAAACTGAAAAATCTTTTTTGAAATTGACGGAGAATTTGACAATTGCCTGGGAATGACAATTTTTGCCATGGCAATTGACAAATTTGTAATTGACATGGTCATTTCCCAACTCTAGTTTTTGCTTTAAAACTTTAAAAATATATACTTTTTTCCTATGACACCCCTATAAAAAGCTAGATCTACATAAGAATTTATTTGAAGATCATTGCTAAGTGCACCATTACCAACAGCCATGCCAACAAGGTTTAAAGGTAGTTGAATGGGCTAAAATTTAAAGGACGATAACCTATCAAAATTTCGAAAACTTAAAATTTATCCTAATTAAAATTTATCCGCAATTTATAAACAAATTATGTGCTCTACTGTATTGAACCTGATTCGGGGTAATTTTTCAAAAACACCTTAAAACGTCGCCAAAAGGGCCAATTTTTTGCACTCGATGGTTTTCGGTTATGGCGAACACGAATCTGAAGAAATTTGTCGATTTTGACTTCAGGATCCCTATATACTGTATTGACCCTGATTCAGGATAATTTCTCAAAAACACCCTAAAATTTTTTCAGATTCATGTTCTCCATACACTAAAAACCCGAGTATATAAAATTGGTCCATTTGGCGACGTTTTAGGGTGTTTTTGAAAAATTACCCTGAATCAGGGTCAATACAGTATATAGGGATCCTGAAGTCAAAATCGAAAAATTCCTTCAGATTCGTGTTCGCCATAACCGAAAACCCCTCGAGTGCAAAAAATTGGCTCATTTGGCGGTGTTTTAGGGTGTTTTTGAAAATTACCCTGAATCAGGATCAACACAGTATATAGGGATCCTGAAGTCAAATATTTGCACCATACCCATTCAGCGATTTTTTACGCTTTTCACAGATCCTAGCGGTGTTTAGAGGGTTATGATTATGATAAATCGGGAGTGTTTCAGAATCCTGCTAAGACACCTGCAAGTTTTTGAAAAACACTCGGTTCGGCAAACTCTACCCTACATGACATAGTCTAAAATCTTACATCACCCATAATAGCTTGTATAACTTTTAAAGTTAATGTTGGTACATAGACGCCTCCATAACTTTCTCCGGTTATATAAAATTCTCGATCCACATATTCTGGAAAACGACCAATAAATAGAATAAGAGACTCCAGATTTTCTTGTGCTGTCTAAATTTTAAAGTTGAAATAATTCTGAAGTATTTGCACCATACCCATTCATCGTTATATGTGCTATTTCCTTGGAGTCTTGAGTCAGCATACGAAAAGCCGATATTTCTAGGTGATTCTAAGAAAAGGACATTTGCTACCTAAATTTTAGAGATAAAAGTAGAATTTAGGGTAGCGTAAACTTTATTCCAAGAAAAAACATTTTCAAACAAAGTTTGTCCATCGGTATTTGGATGGAACGGACCGAGTTCTTCAAAAAATCCAACTAAAGAACTACAACCAGGACCTCCATTTAACCATAAAACTAGTGGATCTTTAGCTGGATCATGTTGTGATTCTACCAACCTATAATAAGTTTAAACTTTTGGGCTTTTATGCAGTATAACTTTTCGTACAATTGTGGTTCGTACGAACTTTTCGTACGATACTTTTCGTACAGTACTTTTCGTACGAACTTTTCGTTACCTGATTATCAATAAAACCTATTTATTGACACGAAAAGTTTAAGAGACGATACCTCGACTTTTCACACTTGCTCCCTCATATATGAAGGGCACATTGAAAAAGTTGTTGGAATTTTCTCGAATTTGACATATCCTACCGTTTTCGAGGTCGCTGAACACGAATCTGAAGTCCGTTTTTGAATTCGACTTTTAGCTTTCGAGATACGGTAGGCATGGTAAAAACAAAATTACTGTAAAAACAAAAAATGCTCCATTTTTCATGAATTTTCCGAATATATATAAATTATGGCAAATTTCGCTAATCTAAAGAATTTTCAATTTTGAAGTGATTGTCTTCGAACGTGAATTTTTCTAACTTTGGCACCGACCTGCGCTATGATCGACCTATCATTGAAAAGCTGGAGACTTGGGCTACATTTGATAGCTTTCAGATCTTTGCGCTCGAGTGTCTATAAAGAGTTATAGCTGAAAAAGTGAATTTTTGGACACCTTGAAAATTAGGAAAACGGTCATAGCTTCACAACCTTGAGGTTTTGACATATGGTCGTGATTATAAAAAATGAAGCTCAAATCCAGATGCATTCAATGACACCAAAATCATGTGATTTGGATATAACAGTTATGATTTTTTGAAGCTTCGACACACCCTACAGGACCATGCCTACCGTATCTCGAAAGCTAAAAGTCGAATTCAAAAACGGACTTCAGATTCGTGTTCAGCGACCTCGAAAACGGTAGGATATGTCAAATTCGAGAAAATTTCAATAACTTTTTCACTGTACCCTTCCCATGTTTGAGCTTTCAAGATATCGCCTCTTAAACCAAAATGGATTTTATTGATAATTAGGCAACGAAAAGTTCGTACGAAAGTATCGTACGAAAAGTACCGTACGAAAAGTTCGTACGAACCACAATTGTACGAAAAGTTATACTGCCACTTGGCACCCCTGGTTTTAAAGTTGCATAATTTTTTATTTAATTCAATCCTTTTTTCAGTTCTTTGAACTTTGTAAAACAGTTTTACCATAAAATTCTCAAAATGGACTGTCTGCAAGAGTCATGTAGTATCAAACATTTCATGACTTAAGCGGATTAGTAAATTTTTGACAGTCTAATGTATTTTCTTTAAATATCTGGAGTGTACATGGAAAGACTTTTTTATGATAATGTAAAAGGGAACTTAAAAGATTAAAATTGTATCCCTGAGAAAATCGGTTTATTTTCACACCAAAGATTCATCAAAGAAACCAGACACATATCGAAAAATCCAGGGCAGGGCTGTCTAAAAACGCACTGCTGTGCTATACAAAGCATGGTAAAAGTGAACTTTGTACAAAATTCATGAAAAGTGGTTGTTATGACTCGAGAAGTAACAAAAAATTAAAATCATAAGGCGGCAAGGGGGAGTCTCCCTCCTGACCCACGCACTCATGGGCCCAAAATTGAGGGGGGACACCTCATCGGGGGCCTCCTCCCCACCTTGCTGACCTATGATTAAAATTGTACGTATTTAATGAAAAGTAACGGAAGCCGAGCGCTAACTCGCTCGGAGGGGATAAGAAGAGATGTTTGTGAAGAATCCCAAGAGCTTCTCTCTCAGAGCGTTTCCTTTCTCCGAGCGGTTGTAGAGGAAGATTTTATATAGGGATATTTTACGTGTACGTAAAATTTACGCGCACCTAAAACTATTTTTTTCTTGTGTTGAAAATCGATTTACAGGTTGTTTTTGTGATTGTTCCCACATTTCAGTGCATAAAACCTTTCATATGCCTATGGCCATGTCACTGACAGAAGTACTCCCCCTCAAGTCTATCAGATTTATGACAGAAGTCTATCAGGTTGACCATAGCCCTTCTTACCAATAATGAATTTGACTTCCAGATGTTAAATTAAAATATCCACTATATTGTTCAAAGCCGGGATCAAATGTTAATCCTGGTAATATCCCATTGATTCTATCTTGATCTTTTGTCTGACCCCATACATAACTGATAGAAAATATCAATACTACGCTAATTACTAGTCGCAACATTTCACAACTAGTTGCTAAGTAAACTTGGCACCTTTTTACAATCACTCTGATTCCAGGTTACATCAACTAGCTACACTAAACTGTAGACAGCAGCCTTAATGATATAATAATAAGAGAATTTGAAATTGGGCATAAGTTTTCGGACCCGATATGGACTCTAACCCGGACCTCTTGGCTACCGCCCAAGTGCACTACCATTGTGCTACCGAGATCTTCAACTGATGTCCGTTTTCTGGTGAATACTTGGCGGTGTGATTAATACCTGTGTGCCATTCGACCGATTAACGGTACAAGCTATACCTATCGGTAATCCCCACTTCCGCCTTGTAATATTAATCGATCGGATGGCACACAGTTGTTAATCACAGTGTGTGAGTAGTGGAAAATACACCGCCAAGTATTCATCAGAAAACGGGCATCAGTTGGAGGTCTCGGTAGCACAATGGTAGTGCAATTGGATGGTAGCCAGGAGGTCCGGATTCGAATTCAGGTCGGGTCCGAAAACTTATGCCCAATTTCAAATTCCCTGGATTTTCACGCCTCGGCGTGTTAATCCGAGCTCCAAAAATGAGAGCTATAATAAGAATTAGGAGTGTCCATTGGACTGGGTTGATGAAATAATGATAATAATTAATCCTCTATAATCTAGGGAGTTGCTATGCCAATGAATAAGACTCATATCAATGATGTTTGCTTTATAAAAAATGATAAAAAATATTGGCGAATAAATCGCATTTACATTGTGCCCCAGCTAAGTAGTTAGGGACCATCCATAAATTACGTTCCAAAATAGGAGGGGGGGTGGGGGTCTGGGCTCATGGTTAAGGAAATTTAGAAGGGGAGGGGGATCTGGTAAAAGTTACGTAATTTTATATAAGAGTTGTTCGTAAAAAATTGCCTCAGATTTCAAAAATTTTAAATATTTTTTAATTAAAAATTTTAATATTTTTTAAAATTCGCAAAATGTTTTTGTTAAAAATTTATGAGTTTTTTTAAATACAACAAATTTATATATATATAAAATTATAAACTTTTAATTGAAGGTGAATCAAAAGTTATGTTCCGGGGGTAGCCAAAAAAGTTACAGTTTGGAACATGGGGGATAGGGGTCTAAAAGATCGCGATTTTTTGGAACTTAATTTATGGATGGCCCCTTACACAATAATTTGGCATTATCTCCGAATCCCTGTCGAATTTTTTTCACAGGCATCCCTGCGTGGTCGTATTTTGGCGGGAAAACTCTGTTAATTTTCTCAAAAACGAACACGCAGGAATATATGGGGTAATATTTGTTCATTTTTCTGCGGTTTTCAGGTTGCAGGAGTGCGCGCAAGATTTTTCGCATAAAATTAAATTCAAGGCTAATAAAAATATATGTACAATTCAAAAAGAATATAAAGCAATATGAAAAATATAACACAAATTCTATAAAGAATAGAGAAATTCGAATTTATCTGGAAAGAAATTCTTCGAAATTTCAGCTTCCATGTTGAATCGAACTTTATGGTAAAGTACAGGATCGAATTCAGATGTTAAAATTGAGCAGTCTGGCGCATCTTTTAGCAGAGTTTTGACCTAAAAGTAGTTGATTTTTGAGCCAATAAATGATTTTTGACTTGTTTTTATTAAAAATTTTAAACCAAAACTTGATTGTTGGGTCGATTTTGGACACTTTTAGCTGAAAATTCGAACTTGGATCAATTTTTTTGGCACACATTTGGGCTCAAAAATCGATTCTGAGTCAATTTTGGGCTCAAGAATCGATTTTAGGCATTTTAAGCACTTTTAGGCAAACATTTAATTCTGCTTAAATTTCGACCTTGTCCAAAAAATTCCACAAAAATGAACAACATTCGTCTCTGCTCCAAGTCTCCTGACTTCTGCGTCTCAACTCTTCAATATTATAAGAAATAACATTATTAACATGACTCATTGTATCTCTTTGTCCAACAATAACATTTTGGATCCCAGCCAAGTAGGCTTGAAAATACCACCGCAAATATTTCCTTCGTCGGTAGTCTTCTTTTTTCCTCTTGTCCTTTTCGGTTTTTACAAGCAAGGGATTTCCGGCTAAAATGGAAGGCTTGAAAAATATAGTATCAGGAAATGACTAGCCTTTATCCACACAGTCGGTTTCTGCCGTGTATAGACAAGAGAGTTTCTTGGGTTCAGAGGAAAATGTTGCATAGTATACAGAAAAATCGCGAATCTGAAAAATGGAAAATCGATTTTTGATAGAATTTTTAGTCGATTTTGATCCCAATTTTGATTATAAAAATCGATTTTGGAACCATGTTTAGGGAGCCCATTTTGTTCCAAAAAATCGATTTTCGAGATAAATTTAATCCAAAAATTATGTGCCTCAAACATAATAACTAACTCCATTATCATTCCAATTCTTTTGATGTGCCGAAGAAATTTTAGATTTAAATTTTTGGGTATAGAAATCCCATTGATGCCAGCCCTTTTCTCTGTTATAATCGGTAATATCGCTCAAGAAAATGAATTCATGAAATTTGTAGGCCAAAATTTTCCATGGTTGCAAATCACCAGGCGTTATAGCAAGAGTACATAGAACTTTCAAATCGGTTAAAAAATCGGGCTCCAGATCAAATTTTGCGATGATCTGAAAAAGATTTTTTGACAATAATGTTCAAAAAATCAATTTTTAGCCACTTTTGAGTCAAAAATCAAGCTAAAAATCGATTTCTTGGAGCCAAATTTGGCTCTAACAAACAATTTTTGATCAATAAAAATATCATAATCTGACATAAAACAAATTTTTCGACCTCTTTCAAACTAGCTTTCTTCTCTCTATTACATTTCATCAAAATCCAGTGATAGAGAATTTCTAATTTCAACACTTTCAAATAGAAGTCATCTTTCTTCCCTTCATAATTTCCGAGATTCCAGTTTACTCTGCAATTTTCTGCTCGTAGAAATTTTTCTTCAAACAAATGGGTTAGCTCAAAAGCATAATATTCCTTTGTATCAAGTGTATAAGATGGCCCACAAATAATCTGCATATCTGGAAGCATGTGAAACTTTTCCAAAAATTTCAACGTTTTGAGACTCCCGTGGCTTTTGGCACCTTTCACATCAAGCGAGTCCAAAAAATCTAAAAACAGAAGCTTAAACAAAAAATGAAGTGGAACCTGGAATTTTAGGTGTAAAAATTTCTTCGGTTTTAGAAGCTGAAAGTGGATCTTTAAGCTTCTCTTGAAGCTCCTCCATTTTATCTGCTGGTTTCGACTTCTGATGATTCAAGAGCCGATTTCGTTTCTTGCGTTCATTTCGTTTATTCTTTTTCTTTGGAACCATTTTCGTCTTGTTGTCAAAATCTGATTCGGAACTTGACTGTGCCAAATCCATTGATAGCTAAAAATCGGCTTTACCCGGTCAAAATTAAAGATGAATCGATTGACACCGGTTTTTCGAAAATTCGAGTCAATAACATATTTGCCTATCACTCCAAGAAAATATATTTATTCAGTTTTGAACTTTATGATATCACAGAATAAAAATACAACAAAATAATATTGAACTATTTATTCTTGATTTCTAATACTTGTACTTGGTCGAATAGTCCTTCGGAGCAACAACCAATCCACGGCCTTTACGAGCGCCACGATAAATGGTTTCAATAATGTCGATCATTTCCTGAAAAATTTACTTTGTGAAAATCTCCCTACTCCTCCCCTGTATTTTTTAGCTACTGAAAACCCCCTACCTGCTTACTCTGAATAGCCCAGGTAATCTTGTTGTTGTTGCCAGTACCCAGATCGATCATCATATGCTTGTTGCGGAAGAAAAACATGATCGTACACGGATCGTACAATTCATACATCACATTGAAATCCGGGACTTCTGTTGTGTCAACCAAGTAAATCACAGCAAAATTTTTCACCAATGGTGCAATTTTAAGCAACGTCTAAAAAGGCGTGTAAAATTCTGGGACTATTAATATTAAGGCAATCCATCTAGACAGTGGAGTAGCCATACACTCCTATGCCTAAAATATAAATCCACTTGTTTTTTTCTGGGTTTTTGGCCGTTAAAATTGAAAAGAAGCGTCAGAATCTTTTTTAATAGAAAGATTAGAGGCTAAAAAGATATTTTTAGCAACAAAAAATCGTTCCGACAGCAAAAAATAAAAATTTTTGCCGAAAATCCCGAAAACACCGTTTTTTCACTGTGCAAAAATATACGTGCACTAACTACAAGGTGGCGCACAAAATACCGGACACTTAAACAAATTTTAAATATAGATCGCTCCTCCAAAGGGCACTTCGAGAAGTTTTCGCAATTCTCGGAGCTTAGTGTCAATATTCTCCATTTCATACCGCGGTAGCATACACGATTCGTCCAGGAAGAAAACGTGGTCGCAGCCAAATTGTCATTTTTTGCCCTGATTCGGGATTCAGAGTCAGGTCGAAGCGGCACATCCAGGGCGAAGGTCTTGTGTGCAGTCATTCAATCTGGCAGGACAGTCGCAGATATTCCAGTCATGGCCATGTTGAGCACTTGTATTCCTCACGATCGCAGTAAATAGTAGAGCGTCCGGAACATGTACGACTTGCCGATACATCAATGAAGATCTTACGTTGGTTTCCGTCTTAATAGACTCGTTTCTTCAAAACGCTTAATATCATCGTGAACGGTAGACTTAGGAACACTGAGAATCTCTGCAATTTCCCTGCCAGAATATTCATTTTCATGCATTCGAATGATAGCAGAGCGGAATTCTTTCATTTTTATTGCTTAAAATCCCATATATTTCACCGAAATGTTCAAAAATAGCAAAACAAGATGAGAAATAAGTCGAAAAAAAAAGTTTAACGTGTTTTTTCGACAGTATTCAATCGAAACTTTAAAAACATTTTTTAAAGTGTTTGGTTTTTTGTGCGCCACTCTGTAAAACACTTTATTTTATAATAATAACACAATTAAAACGATTTTTAATAATCAGTAGGTCCTTCGTTTCGCTGAATTATTTAAAAAATCCATCCAAAATTTTTCAGAAAGGTCCAAAATTAGATGTTTTCCGAATTTTATCAAAAATTATAAGTACAAGTACTTAAGATTTTTACTCTTTTTCGTCCAATTTCGAAGGACGATCCGCCCTCGCTCCCACCTTTGGCTACGCCACTGCATCTAGGCCAAAAAATTTAGCTCTAGAGTGACACAAAATGAGTAGTGTCAAAACCTACTTCGTCCATTTTCATACAAGTAGGATCCCAATCATGACCAAAACGAATCACAACAACACGATCTTCCTCACATAATATAGCTTGGTCGACTTGCCAGCCATTGTGCAAATGAGTGAGCATATACGACATTCTGAGGATAATAAAATCTTGAAAAATAAGATGTAAAAAAAATTAAAATCTCATTATATTTACGGACAGCGTCGTAAGCTTGGTTTTTCGTGCTATTTTCGGCACTAGGACAACCGTTACGGAAAATCGTTAAGGCTAGGGGTGCCAAGAACATTTGTTCAAAATCAGACTTCGACTTCAAAAATCAGATTTTAGGAGCAAAATGCTAATTTTCCATTATATTTGACAAAGTTTCGCATCTCAACAATCAGATTTGACACTGAAAAATCAGAGTTTGCCAGATTTGACATCTCGAAAATCAGCAGACTTGGCACCCCTAGTTAAGGCCTCTTTACAATGGGCACGCTAGATGAAGTGGCGCACTAGATGTCGCATCTATTGCAGTATCGATACTATTTCAGAACAGAGGCTCTAGGACTTTTTTCAACGGACATTTCTCAACGAATTTTATAAATTCGTTGAGAAATGTCCGTTGAAAAAAGTCCTAGAGCCAGAACAGGTGACCCACCCAAATTTGTTTTCAAAAATACAGTCGACTCTCGATTTAGGGCCGCCTAATACGTTAGGCTCCCAAACGGACTTTAGTTCACTAATAACTTCACTAATTGCGTTCGGACGCGTTCTGAAACATTCGGATGCGCTCGGGCGCTCGTCCGAACATTTTCGAACGCGTCCGAACATTTTCGAACGCGTCCGAACATTTTCGAACGCGTCCGAACATTTTCGAACGCGTCTGAACATTTCCGAACGCGTCTGAACATTTCCGAACGCGTCTGAACGTTTCCGAACGCCTATTAGTGATGTGTCCGAACCATAGTTCGGAAGGGACCCACTTTTTTGGGACCCCGGACCCCATGGGACCCAGGACCCCATGGGGTCCGGGGTCCATGGGTCCCGGGACCCAAAGGACCCATACAAGATTTTTGCAATACTTCTTCCAAATTCCGGGATATTCTATTATTTTGGGTTATGCTGAACAACTTTCAAAAAAAATTTTTTGAAAAAAGTTGTCTGGCCACCTGAGTCGATTTGATTTTGCCTTGTCAAAAATATTGACGAAGTGTCAAAAAAATTGACAAACACAAAATTTCAATATGATTTTGCTAAACCACTTTTTTGCTAACCTATTAGGTGCGGAAATAAGTTTCTGGAATGTTATTTTTTTCGGAAATAACAAATTTTTATTCGACTTCAAAACATACAAAATAAAAATAAAAAACAACAAAACTTATTCAATAAAGTACTCTCCATTATAATCTATAATTTTTTTCCAAATTTCCGGCAGTTTTTCAAATCCTCGGCTTTGATGCAAAGTATTCATCCAATGCTTGATGAATTTCTTTTTCGTTGACTTTTCCTCTGAGGAAATGCTCCAAACTTCGAAATAAATGAAGATCTGATGGGGATTCACCTGGCGAATAGGGAGCATGAGAAACTATGAACCAACCCAATTCTTCAATCTATTCGGTAAGCAGTAGAGAAAATTTGGGTTTTGTTCGTGCCTATCAAGCAATTCAGAGCTCACGACCACCCTTCGAAATTTACTTATCTCCGTTAAACGATGCGGAACTTCCTTCTGCTTATCGTAATTGAAGTCTTGCTCTCTCAAAATGTTTCTGATTTGGCGATCACTAACTTCAAAATCAGCGAATAATCTTGATGTGCTAGGCTTTTCTCTTCTTTAGCTGTAATGCCGACAAGCACATGATCAACCTCCCATGGTCTTCCAGATCGTGGCAAATCGTCCAAATTCTCGTTTCGTTAAAAAAGCTTTTTTTCACAATTAAATCAAGCATATCACTTCGAAATTTTTTATACCTTTCAAACACTGTCACTTTACTAACAGCATGTTCACCATCTGCCAAACATATATTGTTTGTAGCTTCCTTCGCTGTATGTCCCAATCGATACTCGTATAAAATTAGCTCTGGAATCCGTTTTTTACTTTTTTTCCATCTTAAAAAGTGAAATAATATTAAAATTAAACTAATTTTCAACAAGAATTTTATACAAAAACGAAATTCAGGAAACCTATTTCCGCACCTAACAAAATTCCAGAAACTTATTTCCGCGCCTAATATAAGTTATATGACAGATTCTCAGCTTTCATAAGAGTGGTCGATGAGCTCATAATTCAATCGCTACGAAGAGTTATGACCCCTAGAAAAAATGTTAAAATATAGATCGATATTATGCATTGATATCGCTATAACTGCATGGATTCTTTGAGAGGGCAGCTAAAACCGGTTTCAAAAATCTTCTTCTTTTATGATCTGTAAAACTGCATAAGATTTTTGGTCACAAGTGTGTTACCTAAGTTGAGTATCCCTTGTTAGAATATGAAATTTTTCTGCATTTAGAACACCGCAAAATGATGTTTTTACACGTGGGACTTGCGTAAACCAATTAGATTTTGAGCACTTCAGCAAAAATGATGTTTAAGCAGGTGGTTTTAAGTTGAGTATCCCCTGTTAGAATATTCAGTTAGAATATTAGGCAAAATTTTTCGGACCTGACCGAGACTCGAACCTCCTGGCTACCGTCCAAGAAAACTACCATTATGCTATATACCGAGACCTATAACTGATGCCCGTTAATTGGTAAATACTTGACGGTGTATTTTCCACTACTCAACTGTGATTAACACTTGTGTGCCATCCGACCGATTAACGGTACGTAGGGATTACCAATAGGTGATAAGCTCATTTTTGGAAATAGTGGAGCTCGGATTAACCACGCCGAGAATGTGAAAATATAGGAAATTTTTTTACCACAGTATAAGTAGTGGAAAATACAACGTGAAGTATTCACCAATTAACGGGCACCAGTTGTAGGTCTCGGTAGCACAATGGTAGTGTCTTGAACGTTACCCATGAGGTTATGATTCGAGTCCCGATCGGGTCCGAAAATTTTTGCCTAATTAAAAAATTTCCTATATTTCCACGTTCTCGGCGTGTTTAATTCAAGCTCCACTATTCCAAAAATGAGCTTATCCTTGTTAGAATATGAAATTTTTCTGCATTTATAACATCGCAAAATGCTGTTTTTAACATCATTAGATTTGCATAGACCAATTAGACTTGAGGACTTCAGAGAAAATGATGTTTAAGCAGGTGGTTTTAATCAATTAACTTTGTTCACAATAAATTTTTTCGTTGCTAACAAAATCTTATTTTTGAGTGTTAAAATTGACCTCATAATCATAAAGTCTCTTTGTAGATAAAGATTGTATAAATTTTTAACTCAACTATAATCTTAAAATGGCAAATATAACCTTAACAGAATCTTTTATAAATTCTTATGCTGTCGGAATGTATGTGAACAGTGGAGTTTCTATATTTATGACAAGCATAAGTGTTTATTTAATCCTTTTTAAAACACCCAAGGATATGGAAGCTTATAAATAGTATTTATTAAACGTTGTGGTAAGTTACAACTTGACTATCGTATTTACTTTAATAGACCCATTCCTATATTGGCGTAGCTACAGTGAAGAGATGTGCGCAGGGTCAGTTTTTTTGCATATGTGAGGGCGCGAAAGTCCCCCACCCCAAATCACCACCCTAGATTTCAATTTAAAAATTGAACTCCATGGACTCAAATAGAGGAAGTGCGGTATTTATTTTTTCACTATAATAAAACATTTTGAGATATGCTCAAGTTTGTTTGATTTGCATATGACATTGATGTATGTTCCATTACCATTGTTTCCGGTATTTTTCTAGTTTTCTTACAATTTTAAACTTTATATTATAGGCACCTGTACTGTGTATTGAAGATTTTATAAATATTTTATAAATCTCAATCATATCCCATTTGTAGGTTATAGGGCATTTTCTGCCTGAGTGAAAAAGTTCATCATTTATGGTGCATGGGCAAATGGCTCAAAAATCCATATTTAACAGGGAGGGCTCGATCCTCACCGAAAATTTTAATTTTAGCGAATTCAAAAATTATTCAATTCCCACGGGGTTTAAATTTCGTCCCCCTCCAGAACAAACAGAGACCCTTGAAACGAGACCAATGACCCGATGGGGTCTTGTACCCGGAATCAATCTGGGGTCCTGGATCAATTGTGTCCCGAAGCCAAAATCTTTGAAGATTCCTTGGGCCAAATGGGTCTCAATCACACAATTCGTATAAAATAATCTCGTATAACAGATAACTCGTATAATTATCAACTCGTATAAAAGACAACTCATATAAATGACATCTGGGGCCGTACCAATAAAGATAAAAGCTAAGGATAAACCCTTAAGAACTCGAATCTAGGCATTTTTCGATTTTGACCACTGGAAGGTACCTCTATAGGGGTATACTTCCAAAAAAGGCTTCCTAACGAAAATCGCTTAACTCGTGGTCAGATAAATTTTTTCATACATCGAAAATGCGTGCCCGTCCAGGAAAACCCTAGTAAGGTCGAAAATTGCGTCAAAAATCGACTTCTAAGCCAGATATCAACATTTTTCTTATTAAGTTACATCCTTGAAAACTAGTCTGTATATTGGCACGAAAACGTGAGTTTCATTCAAAAAGACCGATTGGATCGTGTTCAGCATACACTCTTTACCACTACTGAAAAAGATTTCATCGAAAAAGAGTAAAAAATGCCGATCTTTGTTGAAGATAAAATTCATCTTCAAATAACTAAAGTCAAAGATGCTGCTGAAAAAATCGAAAGCTATTGGGTCCTTATGAAAGTTTTAAGAGACGATGTCCCGAAATGTCGAACCTGGGGTGGCCACAGTAACGAAAATTCGAATCAATTTTTTGAAACCGTGGTACACCCTATGTTTTTTGCATTGTTTTTGGAAATAAGGAAAACATTGAAAAAAAGCACAATTTTTTTCGGGGTTCAGCGACCCCGAAAACATAGGGTGTACCACGGTTTCGAAAAATTGATTAAATAAACACTTATACTTGCCATAAGTATTGAGAATCCACTGTTCACATACATTCCAGCAGCGTACGAATTTATAAAAGATTCTGTTAGAGTTATATTTGCCATTTTAAGATTACAGTTAAGTTAAAAATTTATACAATCTTTATCTACAAAGAGACTTTATGATTATGAGGTCAATTTTAACACTAAAAATGTACAATTTTATTGGCAACTTTAATAACGAAAAAATTTATTGCCAACAAAGTTAATTGATTAAAGTTTCTTATGGGTGTGGTATATAAAAATAATCATAGCGGCAAAAATTACCAGTTGAAGGGTAAGTAAATGTTGTAGTTGCATTAAAACTGACATTGAATGAAGCAAAAACATCACCGTCACAATTTGTATTTTGGTAATAAATAAAGGCATAAGGCAGAATAGACTTGTCTCAAGTGTAGGAAATACTTGATATATTTAGTGTACCATAGGGGCCATCCAGATATTACGTAATCACTTAGGGGGGGGGG
>OZJO01024963.1:0-11685 GCA_900406225.1 Acrobeloides nanus | reverse complement strand
ATCCTATGAAGAGTTTTCTCAGGTAGCTCTTTGTGTCTGATCAAGGCGAGTTATCGCAAAAAACTCTTTTTTCAAAATTTTTTCGACAAACATAAAAAATGTTCGAAACGATGAAAAAAATATTGTTTTCGAAGAAAAATCGAAAAATTTTTTGGGTGCTCATGCAAATTTTTATTGATTGAAACTTGCTGTAAAAAAAGCCAAAAAAAACCTAAAAATATACAAAAAACACCCTAAAAATTTTTTTCGATTTTTCCTCCAAAACAGTATTTTTTTCGATTTTTCCTCCAAAACAGTATTTTTTTCATCGTTTCGAACATTTTTATGTTTGTCGAAAAAATGTTGAAAAAAATTTTTTGCCATAACTCGCTTCAATCGGCCTCCCCTAAAGCAACAAAAATTGGAACTTATGCACTTCAGCCTCCCCCTAAATTTGGGGGGGGGGCCGAAGTGCACTGATCAGTGCAGCTCACCCCCCCCCAAATTCGCATAAATCAAACATTTTGGGGGGGGGGGCCGAACTGCACTAATCAGTGAACTTTGGACCCCCAAATTTTTGGGGGGTCCGAAGTGCATAAGTTCCTTTGGAAATTTATCACTTCGGACTCCCCAAAAATTTGGGGGGGGCCGAACTGCACTGATCAGTGCAGTTTGGCCCCCCAAAATGTTTGATTTATGCGAATTTGGGGGGGGGGCCAAACGCACTGATCAGTGCAGTTCGGCCCCCCCCCAAATATGGGGGATCTGAAGTGCATAAGTTCCGAAAAATCTCTCATTAAAATGACCTGCTAAATGCAAAGAAAATTTTTTACAAATTAAATTTTTGCAAAAATTAGTTGATGTTTTTATTTTATGATTTTTATCTAATAAAAGCAGTGTGACATAATATTTTAGCATGATCTGCTAAATGCAAAGCTATAAATTAGAAGTCAAAAACAGTCAAACGCTAGATAAACGCAATATTAGAAATTTCAGACGCTCAAATTAACGACGAATTTCGTTAATTCTAACATAATAATAGCAAGCAAATTGTAAAAAGTTGCTTGCATCCCTGCGTGATTGTATTTAAATAATTTTCGAATCATTGATTTTCAAAATTTTGAATTTTGTAATGTTTGAATAATCGTTTCAATAATCACATTTTATTCAATCAAGGAGTTTTTTTAAATTTCACACAAAGAAAGTAGCTTAAATGATTTAAGTAAAATTTTCAAATTTAAGTAAAAATTAAGTACTTAAATCATTTAAGTTTTTAGGGTCAGATTTAAGTAAATTACTTAAATTTAAGTAAAAACGGCAACCCTGACTGTGGTTGAACGGTAGTTCTCTTGCTTTTGAAGCAATGGTCTCGGTTCGAGTTCCGGCAGATGCAAAATTTTTTGATATGCGAATTTCAAAAATGGCTCCAAACCAGTTAATTTTTTGCACTCAAGGGTTTTCGACTATGAGAAACACGATGACGATATTATTTTTTGATAAAAATTTAAAAAAAATTAGAGATTACCCCCTAAAAAAGTTCAAAATTTTCAAAAATTTTTTTTGAAAAAATTGAATTTTCGAAAAAAGATTTTTGAAAAAAATTGAATTATTAGGGGGTAACCCCCTAAAAAAAAATTTTGAAAATTTTTTCACTTTTTAGAGGGTAACCCCTAATTTTTTAAAAATTTTTGTCGAAAAATAATATCGTCATCGTGTTCATCATAGTCGAAAACCCTTGAGTGCAAAAAATTAACTGGTTTGGAGCCATTTTTGAAATTCGCATATCAAAAAATTTTGCACCTGCCGGAACTCGAACCCGAGACCATTGCTTCAAAAGCAAGAGAACTACCGTTCAACCACAATAGCTTTAAAAATTTAGGATTTATGATTTAGTATATGGAAAAGCATAGAAAATAAAAACTGAAATGCTCCAATACGGAGTGCAACCGGCCGATAATTATTACTGAAACTTTCATAGGCAGGGGTCCTCTATAATATCAGCAAAAAATTAAAAAAATCTGAGCCCGACACTATGGTGGTTCCCTTGTAAGCTAAAAATATCGAAAAATCACCATTTTTCAAGGATAAATTAGTTTTAACTAAAAAAACTCATGTGCTAACATACCGGGGGTAACAATCAGTGATGTATCCCGTTAACGGAATAACCATTCCGTTCCGTTAATAACCGTTACCGTTAACGGTTTGAAAGAGAAGTATGTTGGAACGAAAGTGAGCGTATTCGATTTCTTGTGAAAAATTTCACCAAGGGATTTTAGTGAAGTTTATTTGAGGCGCTAAAAAGCTCAGGAAACCCGAGAAAATTGCATTTTTTAAAAGCGAAAAAACTGCCAAAAACGACCATTAACAGCCATTAATGGCCATTAACGGCCAAAAACGGTATATGCCGTTAATGGCCGTTCCGTTACCGTTAACGGAACGGCCATTAACGGGATGAAAATTTCATTCCGTTAACAGAATGGGAAAATTTTTTGCATCCGGTTTTTAACGACTGATTTTTACTCATCTCAATCTTAATTTCATCTTTGCTTTAAACGAAAATTCAAAAATGCTTTCCTTCAAAACCGTTAACGGAACGGGATACATCACTAGTAACAATCCTAATACATTAAACATGTTATATCTGTGTGTTTTCTGTCCAGATGATCTCGGGAACGTTAGATTTAAACCCGGAGTGCTAAAACAATAGTCGTAGGGGACAATGAGAGAAGACGATCGACACCATTTTTATGGGATACACTCTTAAAAATTTTTTTGATTTTTTTTGATTGACAAAGTAAGTAAAACTGTGTGTAATGAAAAATTTAATGCTTATCTTGCATTTCGGTTTGTATTTGGTCTTACATGGACTGGCTTTTTATCAGCTATTGGAATATAGTGATAAAAGCTCGAGTGGTAAAAATTTTTTGAATTATTTTTTATTATTTAGGTATTCGGCTTAAAATCTTAGGAATAAAACATAAAGAGAATAAATCATTGGGGAAAACAGTGTAAGGAAACAATATGTTTGTTTTTGCGCGTTCAAGTCATTCATAAATTTATGAAACACTTGAAATAAGAGTTCAACAAATCTATAAAACGCTTGAAATAAATTTTTTGTAACCCTATGAAGCCACTAAAATAAATTTTTTTATAACTATTGATTTTTTTAATTGCATGTTTTTTGTTTTAGTTTAGATATTAATCTTCAAAAACAAAACAAACGCCGCGTTTCTTTGCGCTGTCTTAAAACTGTCCATTCTATTCTGTATATACAGAGAGTGAACATAAATAACGTGGCACCTTCGTTAATTCTTCATGAACAATAGAGATTTTCTTCATATCAGAAAAGTTTTTTTTCACTAAAAAAGTGTGCAAAAAGTTGTTCTAGAGATCACGACGAACAGCTTTGAAGAACATTACTTTTTGTGGAAATTGGTGTTATGAAGAAAAAACTTATTCTTCACATAACAGAGCACTTTAGGTTCACCATGTATTTTTTAAATGTATGATTAAGTGGAATTATTTATTTTTCCTACTTTTCCTAGAGAAAATAAATGGGTTGGAATCGAAAAATAAAAACGTTAACAGAAGGCAACGCAAAGAAACGCGGCGTTTGTTTTGTTTTTGAAGATTAAAACAAAAAACATGCAATTAAAAAAATCAAGAGTTATAAAAAAAATTTATTTTAGTGGTTTCATAGGGTTACAAAAAATTTATTCCAAGTGTTTCATAGATTTGTTGAACTCTTATTTCAAGTGTTTCATAAATTTATGAATGACTTGAACGCGCAAAAACAAACATCTTGTTTCCTTACACTGTTTTGCCCTGATTTCATTTGTTTCATAAAACTGCGAAGCAGTTTTCCTATTTTTTAACAACTTTTAACAGTGTTATTATGAAATAATCCAGTTTTTAATTTGTAATAATTTATCCATTGCTGACGATTTTAAGTTATTAAAAGTAAAATAGCTTTAGGCCTTTTAGGGGATTTTCTTTTTACAAAAAAGTGACAAACCTTGTTGCCGGAAATAAATATGCTAATTTTGAACAAGATATATCTTATTCGATGTGACAATTGTGACAGATTTGTCATCATTATCATTTTAGTGACAACTTTATCACCAGTTAACTCCTTAAATGATTTTTGCCGCGAAAGTGATGTCTACAAAGTAGTTCCCCATAACATTTTGCATTGATTTTCTACTACTATTAACCAATGAGAAAAAATTTTGCTGTGAAATGAGAGCTCGTGGTCGATTTTTGACCCCTTTTTTGAGTCGCTTATTCGTTTTCTGGATATTTATATTCTTTTTTAATAGGGACCCCTATAAGCGACCTATCATTAGAATGCTCTTGGTCTGAAAAAAATTCGTAAGCAAAAAAATTTTTCACGATGAAATGATACCTCGCGGTCGATTTTAATATGTCAAGAAAAAAAGTTATGGTCGATTTTATACAAATTTTTGTCAAAAGAAGGGGTTTTATAAAAAAATCGAGGTTTTGACCCCCAAAACGATTTTTTTTTCAAAAAAAGCTCCACGTCATCTTCTTCAGGACATTTTTCTGAGTTTATTAAAAAAAGTAAAAAAATATGTGTAGATTTTGAGAAAACTGTCTTGCAAAAGATTCACCAAAAGTCGCTTATTCGTTAATAAGGCTTTTTTCTATGTTCTTTAATGGGACATCCTACAAGTGATGCATCATTTTATAGCTCTTGGTCTGAAAAAAATTCACATGCAAAAATTAAATTGCTAGCTTTTATCTGTCGAAACATAGCGAGCAAAAACCTTAAAAATGAGCGTAGGAACACCCAAAAGCAAACCAAACATACGCCCCTCCGGGGATGCGTTAAATAAACTTTGTGACTTTCAACTGTAAGAGTAAAAGGTCATTCCACGCCTCAACTTAAATCCTAGCATTGACCTTGCTTATATTGCTCAAATTTAGAAAATATTAACAATATTAACTATTTGAATATGCAAGATAATAAATATCCTGACTTATTGAAGCATAAGTTCTTAAACAAACTATGCTTTCCAAATGATCCAATTGAATATGATTTCTCAATCAAAGATTTCGGTGATAAAAATGTGATAGGGAATTCTCAGCATGTAGTTCAAAGTGTTGTTCATATACCTAGTGGAAACAAAATGGCAGTTAAAATAATACGACTTCCTAATGAAAGAGGAAAGCGATTTCATGAAAAAAAATCGAGAATTCTCAACGAAATTGAACTTTTCCAAAAAATGTCTAAATCAGCAAACGTTGTTGATTTCTACGGGGTTGGATTAGATGAAGGTGTCTTGTATATATGCATGGAATTAATGGACTCAACGCTTTCAGATGTAATACGTTTCTTGCATATAACCAATGAAGATTTGTCTGATGAATTCTTTGGATACACGACAATTAGCATTATTGAAGCATTAAATGAATGTAAAAATGCTGGTATAATACATCGTGACATAAAGCCTAGCAATATTCTGTTTAAGAGTAATGGAGAAATTAAGTTATGTGACTTCGGAGAATCTAAAATATTAAACAAAGATTTGGCGGTCACATTTAACGGCACAATGCTATATATATCGCCAGAAAAAATGAGAAAAGAAGCATACGATGAACGGGCTGATATCTGGAGCCTAGGGGTCACACTTCTTGAATTTATTCTTGGATATCATCCATTTAACGAACATGACAGTGGATTTGATTATGATAAGATGAATCATCGGGTTAATAACTTTAGATGGGATGAAATTGAAGAGAAAGAAGTATTTAAAAATCATATTAGAGATGATTTCTATCGTAACTTCATCTTAAAAAGTTTCTTAATGAAGTGCTTAGAAGTTAATATGGAACTACGTCCAAATTTAACGCAAATTCAAGAGCTAGCTTTGTATAAAACTTTTGCATCAACAAGTTTAGATAAACGAAAATCAAAAATTGCATCTTATAAGAAATATGAGGTATATTCAAGTGTGGTATTAGATTTCATCTCAAGGAGATTTTCTCAAAAAAAATTTTCATGGGAAAACTCGAATTTTTGAAACAAGTTCCTCTGGTTGCCGCCACTTAACGCTGATTAGACTCGGCAAAATTTTTTAAATTTTATTCCAGAAATTATCCATTTAGGGGTAATTTTATGGAAAAATCGATTGTGCGCACTCCCGCAACCTGAAAACCGCAGAAAAAATGATGAAAATTCGATTTTTTCGAGAAATGAAAAATGTTAGCGTTTTTATTTTTGCTTGAAAGCATAGAAAAGATGTTGGAAATTAATTTTTAAATTTTTTTAAAACTAGGCATGTGATTCTTGTTAATATTGTGGTCCTAAAGAGGACCGTTGGGATAAAGAAACCATCAATTCACCTGGCTTATTCGCGGATGGCATAGGTAGAAAGCTGACACTTGAGTCCAGAAGTTGAAGAGCACTTGATTGCGAGCTCCAAATCGTTCACGCCAATTACATTCTTTGAGATGACTACGGATTTGGCGATCCACGAGACCATGAGTTTCATATCGGCCCCGCACTGAATTGCCTGCTTCCGTGAAGAAGACCCATACTGGCCAACCAGTCTTCGAATTCTTCATCCAAAGGTCGCATCTTCTCATAGAGATCGTTCAAGCGAAAATCTGTAATTCATTGATAACCATTTTTGATCGAACAATGATCGGTGATGTTGCATGAAATCAACGATTTTATATAGCTTTTCATAGGCATCCCTGCATGGTCGTATTTTGGCGGGAAAATCCTGTTAATTTTCCCGCCAAAAACGACCACGCAGGGATGCATGGGGGATATTTGTTCATTTCTCAAAAAGATCAAATTTTCACCATTTTTCTGTGGTTTTCAGGTTGTGAAAGTGTATGCAATCGATTTTTCGCATCAAATTACCCCTAAATGGGTAATTTTCGGAAGAAAATGAAAATTTTTTTGCCGAGTTTAGTCAACGTTAAGTGGTGGCAACCAGGGGAACTTGCTCCGAATTTTTTAACGAAACATAAAGGACCAATCCGGTCGGAAAAAAGTTGCCATTTTTTGTTGATATTCTGAAAACCGAGAAAATTGCATTTTTTGAAAAAATAGACTCCTGAGTGTTTTAACGTGAACTTGGCTCAGTGGTAGTGCTCCTGGAGTCGAGTCTAATGGCCTGGGGTTCGGATCCCACCTGAGTCGATTTGATTTTGCCTTAAAAATAAATCTGTATATTCCATGGCTAGACAACTTTTTTTCAAAAATTTAAGAGTTATACGATCTTACAAGTAACACTAGGGTGTTGTGAAAATTAAGATGCATTCAATCTTTAAAATTTGATATAAGTTATTGTTGTTAGAGTGAGTACATATCCAAAAATAACCCACCGATATTTGAAACGATGTAATTTAGGAGATCACGCATAGGCCTATAGCCTGATATAGGCCTATGCATGAATATAGGTCGAAAATTGAAGTTGCTCTAATTGGCCCGAATAAAAGCCAAAAAATATTCTACTCGATGAGATACATCGAACATATTTTTTATTTTGGCTCGAAACTTTATACAGGGTGTCAGAAAAATACGTACGCACCTAACATTTCGATTTTTTAACTAGATTTTTTCAACAAATTTTATTCAAATTAAATTTAGTGAAAATGAAAGAATTTCGAGCAGCTATTATTAGAATGCACGATAATGGGGTTGGAAATAGAGAAATTGGCCGACTTCTAAGCATATCCGAAGCAATCGTAAGAAAAGCCATTCACTTCGAGCTTCTTGGTCGAGGAGTTACGCCGAACCATCCCCTTCGCGCGCTGAATATTCTTATTGCTCCTAGCTGTTTTCTTCTGTCCCCTCCCCTGCCGGTCCCCATGTCCGCCTGTCTCTTGGTATCGAATTATGGCTTTTCTTACGGTTGCTTCGGATATGCTTAAAAGTCGGCCAATTTCTCTATTTCCAACCCCATTATCGTGCATTCTAATAATAGCTGCTCGAAATTCTTTCTTTTTCACTAAATTTACGATAATTTGAATAAAATTTGTTGAAAAAATCTAGTTAAAAAATCGAAATGTTAGGTGCGTACGTATTTTTCTGACACTCTGTATTTAAAGAGATCTCAAATTTGTTTAAAATACACTAAAATTGGATATTATACACTCAGTAACATATTTTTAACCGCACCCCCAAAAACGCGAGTTCGGGTACTTCTGGGTGGAACCACGACAAGAAAATGATTTTACCGGATTCTCCATAGCTGGAAACCATATTCTAACAAAAAAACGTATCAAAAAAGCCTTAAAAATAGTGATTTTTTTCCAATTTTTATAAAAATCCCTGTAACAAAATTATAACCGCAATAAAGGGAAAATGGTCTATTTTTTAAAGAAAAAATGCGCTAACTTTTTTACTCTGATGAGTTTTGAAATAATTTTTTCTCAAAATAATAAGTTTATATTCGATGAATATTTTAAGCCATCGACCTGATTTTTTAGCTCTCGGAGTTCCAATATCCACTTCAATCTTTGAAAGGTTCCGATTTTTTAGCATTTTTAGTGCATTTTAAGGGGAAAACGAGGTATTGTCAAAGATTGAAGTGGATATTGGAACTCCGAGAGTGTATATATTTAAATTATTATAAAAATGTAATTATCAAGCAAACATGTTAAATTTTGTTTTTAAAAATTGCAGCATGTATGGACAAATGTTTTTAAAAAAAATTCGGCCAATCACATTGTTGAGAATGGACCGAAAAAAACTTAACATATCAAAAACACATTAATACTCATGATATCACTCTCAAAGAATAATTCATTAGCTTGTTAACCCAACAATGTGATTGACCAGATTTTTTTTAAAAAACATTCGACCATACATGCTGCAATTTTTAAAACAAAATTTAAAATGTTTGCTTGATAATTACATTTTTAACATAATTTAAACATATATAATACCCAATTTTAGTGTATTTTAAACAAATTTGAGATGCATTATCTCTTTAAATATAAAGTTTTGAGCCAAAATAAAAAATATGTTCGATGTATCTCATCGAGTAGAATATTTTTAGCTTTTATTTGGACAAATTTGAGCAACTTCAATTTTCGACCTATATTCATGCATAGGCCTATATCAGGCTATAGGCCTATGCATGATCTCCTAAACTACTTCGTCTCACATATCGGTGGGTTATTTTTGGATATGTACTCACTCTAACAACAATAACTTATATCAAATTTTAAAGATTGGATGCATTTTAATTTTCACAATCTCTAGTGTTACTTGTTAGGTACAGGCCTTAAATAGAATATCCCGGAATTTTGAAGAAATATTGCAAAAATCTTTCATGGGTCCGGGACCCACGAACCCCATGGGTCCCGGAACATGTCTCGGATTCAATTCGAAAAGGTTTGATTTTGCCTGATTTTCAATAAAAACTATTTATTGAAACAATATGAATGAAAAATACATTTAAAAAGCTAAATTTTGACGTCTTTTTACAGGATATGTGACGTGTGTCCGGCACGTGCCGGGCACATGTGCCAAGATGTGCCCACGGCACACGTCACCTTTAACCTATGCGATCATAACACCGTAGACAGACATCTTGATGGTCCTGGATACAAATATAAATTTGGTGCTTGGGTATCACATGACCTTACTGAAGACAATAAACGAAGCCGTATGTCAATCTCCAGCGCTCTTCTCAGCCAATACAACAGGAAATCATTCTTCCCGCGCCTAATTACAGGGAACAAGAAGTGGATCTTTTACGCAAACATGAGACGCAAGAGGCAATGGGTTGGGCAGGTGAAAAGCCATCACCTCATCCAAAGCCTGATTTGCACCCCAAAGAGATGCAGCTTAATGTATGGTGGGATCTACAAGGACCGATATACTAAGAGTTGTTGGATTCGAAAGTGCGCATCAATGCACCCTTTTATACACAACAACTCGATCGCCTGGCTGAAGCAGTCCGTCAAAAGAGGCCTGACAAGACCAAGATCATCCTACAGCACGACAACGCTAAACCTCATACTCCAAAACTGACCAAGGCCAAAATTCAGAAGCTTGGTTGGAAAGTTTTATCCAATCCTCCTTGTTCATCGGACCTTGCGCCATCGAACTACTACCTTTTCCGGGACTTACAAGTTACCCTTGAAGGTGTGCACTTCAATGATGAAGAAGAAGTCAAAACATGGCTTACGAACTAATTTGACTCCAACCCCAGAATTTTTCATGATAGAAGCATTCTTAGTTTGCCTGCACGTTGGACGAAGGTAATCCAAGAAAAAGGAGCATACTTTGACTGAATGTTGTGTGTAAATAGAAAATAAAAGTTAATTTAAAAAACCAATCAAGACTTATGCACCAACCTAATACTGCACACCACCTCCAAAGTTGGTTCACGATTAAAATGAAAAAAACGAATAGTAAATCGATAGTTCCCACTATCCTGAGCAACTTTTATATTGGGTCTTTGGTCAGGCGATCGTTCATTCTCAAGTTCTGTTCAAAAATAGGTTTCCCTTGTATAGTATAGGGGCTACTTTTTTGTATCTTTTTTTCAAACATTCATAGTCGAGTTTTTAGCTATCTACAGACCTTAGCGACCACATATTCGTGTAGCTCGTAACGTGAGCTACAATTTTTGGCTCTAGTGCACTTTAGGCGACCAATGAGTTTTTAGGTGACCAATGAACTTTTAGGTGACCAATAAAAAAATAGGTGACCAATAAAAAAATAAGTGACCAATCAAAAACTTAGGTGACCAATCAATAATGCAAAAGAAAATAGGCCTAGACTTAGGCTTAGACTTAGGCCTAAGTCTAGGCTTAGGCCTAAGCCTAAGTCTAGGCCTAAGCCTAAGTCTTGGCCTAAGCCTAAGTTTAGGCCTAAGTCTAAGCCTAAGCCTAAAAATTTGTTTGGACGGTTAAAAAATTGATTGGACGGTAAAAGTTTTGATTGGACGGTTAAACGACGATTGGACGGTTAAACGACGATTGGACGATTAAACGTTGGCTAAAGTGCAATAGAACCGTTATTTGACTGCAAAAATTATTTGGTATCTAATATTTGATTGGTCACCTATTTTTTTATTGGTCACCTAAAAGTTCATTGGTCACCTAAAAACTCATTGGTCGCCTAAAGTGCACTAGAGCCCAATTTTTGTATATATATTGCTATACCCATCTTTATTAGAAAAAAAAGTTTTAGCCGATTTTGTAACAACACCTTATGAAAAAATCGCGTCAAAATCAAATTACAATAGAAAAACGGGGTAAGCGAATACTTTCGGTGTTCGCTTAGCGGGTAAGCGAACACCTTCGGACCCTCAAAAATCCAACTGCCCCAACTTATCATAATTACCCATTCGCTCGCCACAAAAACTCACCTAACCACTTTCAAGATAATGTTTACCGCAAATATTTTTTTTGTACTAAAAATTTTTTTTTGTACTATTAGGTCTATTCATAATTAGTGGCGTGTTGTACATGCGGCTAAAAAATTCGATATATCTTCACGGAATCATTGGTTTTCGATGAAAATTTTTTTCAGTAATATAGAATAAATAATGTAGATTCCAAAAATGCTTTTACTTTTTTCTCCAAAAGCAAAATTCATGGAGAAAAATCGTTTCTAAAAATTGTCAAAAAATCTTCAAGTTTGAGGTATTGGACAAAAACGCTCAAATTCGCATAATTTCCTAGTTCAGAATTTTTTGAAACTAGTTTCCC
>OZJO01024951.1:0-12307 GCA_900406225.1 Acrobeloides nanus | reverse complement strand
CAAAAAAATCAATTTTTTCAAAAATTTTCAACTTTTTCTAAAAACACTTAGAAAATGTTCGCCATAGCCAAAAACGGTGAAAAATGTCAAAATTTCGACAAAAGAAGTCAAATAAAGGTGTTTTTGGTGGCCCTTAATTTCAAAGAAAACGCTATTTTTGGCATTTTTTGGCTTTTCAGGGTTGATTAGCTCAACGGGGTGTAACCATAATCAGCTAATTCCACAAAAAATAAAGACAAACCAGGGATGCTCTACAAGAATATGGACATTTTTTTTCAAAGTCGCACCATCAATTGGTGACCTTTCCTTGTGAGTTGAAAAACACTTATTTTAGCATAAAAAATACACATTTCCCCTAATTTTTATGCGAAAAACACGTTTTTCAACGTTTTAGAGTGTCCTAACCGGCAAAAAAGCGATTTTTTTTATGAAATTGGTCTTTTTTTGACCGTTTTTGAGTCATACTTACTAGAAAAGTTGAAATTTTTTGCTCATAATATTTAAAGTTTAATCATATTATATATGGCTTCCATAGTCTAGTGAGTAAGCATCTAGACTATTGACATCAATGGTGCCGGTTTCTAATCCCGGTTCATAATATTTCTTTTGCATATAGAAAAATTTAATTTTTTTAAAAATTTTTTTGCAATTTTTCGACCCTTATAAGGCCGCATAGGAGGAAAATTCTATGTAAATTTTTGCATATCCACATTTTTATTCGGGGAACATGATAGAACTATTATTTTCATGAAAACTTTTTGGAAAATCGAAAAATCTCAAAAAATAGATTTTCGATTTTTCCAAAAGTTTTCATGGAAAAATAATAGCTCCATCGTGTTGCTCGCATAAAAATATGGATATGTAAAAATTTTCATGAATTTTGACAAAAAATATAAAAATGACTTTTTGATGCGGGATCGAACCCGCGCTCTATGAGTGAATACCGAGCACATTAGACAATCGGCCATGGGTAAAACCCAAAAATCCCATGATATGGTACTCATGTTGAAGCGCCCGGCGAGCTGAATCGATTGGCCAAATTTTTTAATTTTGACCCTTGCCTGCATCTTTTCGGTATTGGGGGGAGGAGTATCTCTAAATTAGGATGTGCCAGAGCAATTTTTGGGTCGGCCCAGTGATGTAGCCAGGGGCAAGCATGTCTCTCTCTTTTCTCTGACTCCCTAGACCCGCCCCCCACCAGAATGAAAATTTTTTCCAAATGGTACCCATTATGTTTTTGTCCGAAATTGTTGAAAATTTAAAAAATCGAATGGTCCCTTATCACGATTTTTCACCAAAATTGACCAAATTTTCCATTTTTCACAAAAAATTTCCAAAAAATAAGGTTCAGCAATGCGCGCAATCGATTCCTAGCATCATGGTTTTCGTTGTAGAAACGTTTGTTCCATTTTCGATAGTTGTTGTCTATTCTCATACCCCTATCTAAAATAAAACCTAACTGCAAACTACTTGAACCACAAAAATGCCAACCTTTTTATACTGCTCAACATAAATGTTATATTACAGGGTGGGCCAAAAAAGGTGGCATTTTTTATCTTTTGAGAACCGGAAACTTATTTTTCTAACAATGACCCCTCTAGGGATAATTTTATACAAAGAATCGATTGCGCGCATTCCCGAACCCGAAAAATGTTTCTCTGACCCTGAATCAGGAAAAATTTGGGTTTTTTCATTTTTCATATCTTTTATCTTCGAAAAATGAATATTTTCGCTTCAAAAACCCAATTTTTTCATAGATTGGTAATGCGCTCAATCGATTTCCCACATAAAATTACCCCCAGAGGGATCATTTTTAAAAAATAAATTTCCTGGCCCCAAAACATAAAAAAACTACTTTTTTTGGCCGACCCTGTATATGTCCAACCTTTTTCTCAAGGTATCTTCTTCTGTAAATATATAATTTCATCCTTTCACAAGTAATTATTACTCTAATAATCTATTTTTACAACTTAATTTTTAATGTGATATTTAGTTTTATGAAGATGTAGGAGTACCGGTACAATATTAGTCTCTTTTGACATTTAGCAACAACAAATGAAGTAATGCTAACTCTTGTTCAACGGAAAGATATCTCTTAACCTTTAAAATTGAATTGATTTTATTTTTCTCTATAAAACTTTCATCAACACCTAAATCTTATCATTTTCCAGATTAAAGGACCAGTCTAGTAAGTTACAACCATATGAAAAAATGATATATTCGGAAAGTTCATGAAAAATTGAGCATTTTTTGTTTTCGAAAATATTTTTTTGTGTAACATGTTTATTTTTTTTGTAACATAATTATTTTTTTTTTGTAACATCTTTTTGGTTGTAACATCGAGTATTTTTTTGTAACATCTTTTTGAATGTAACATTGAGTATTTTTTTGTAACATCTTTTTGAATGTAACATTGAGTATTTTTTTGTAATATCTTTTTGAATGTAACATTGAGTATTTTTTTTGTAACATCGAAATCTTGTAACATCATTTCCGAACTTGTAGCGCCTATGTTAGCGCCTCTGCTAGCGCCACTGCTAGAGTCTCTGCTAGCATTCTTCTAGCGCCTCTGCTAGCGCCACTGCTAGAGTCTCAGCTAGCGCTTCTTCGAGCGCCTCTGCTAGCGCCTCAGCTAGCACCTCAGCTAGCGCCACTGCTAGAGCCTCAGCTAGCGCTTATTCGAGCGCCTCTGATAGCACCTCTTCCAGCGCCTCTAGAAGAGGCGCTAACAGTTGCGCTAGCTGAAGCACTAGCAGAGGCGCTCGAAGAAGCGCTAGCAGTGGCGCTAGCTGAAGCACTAGCAGAGGCGCTCGAAGAAGCGCTAGCAGTGGCGCTAGCTGAGGTGCTAGCTGAGGCGCTAGCAGAGGCGCTCGAAGAAGCGCTAGCAGNGGCGCTCGAAGAAGCGCTAGCAGTGGCGCTAGCTGAAGCACTAGCAGAGGCGCTCGAAGAAGCGCTAGCAGTGGCGCTAGCTGAGGCGCTAGCAGAGGTGCTCGAAGAAGTGCTAGCAGAGACTCTAGCAGTGGCGCTAGCAGAGGCGCTAACATAGGCGCTACAAGTTCGGAAATGATGTTACAAGATTTCGATGTTACAAAAAAAATAATTATGTTACAAAAAAAAATAAAACATGTTACACGAAAAAATACCGTCGTTTTGTTTTTACGGCATGTTCTGAATCGTTGTAGTTTTCGAGATAATTGCGTTTGAAATTTTGAATTTGTTACAAGCTTTTCGTTGTAATACACAACCTTTTTTGAATTTTTTGCGGAAGAATCGATTTTTTAAATTTTCATAAAATGAACATTGTAACAATTTTTTATAGCTAAATGAGACAAACAAAATGACACAAAAATTTTCAATTTGAACATTGTTTTGGGTTATCGAAACGAAAACATGAATCAGAATTTTTGTTTCAATAACTCAAAACAATGTTCAAATTATATAGTTTTGGTGTCATTTTGTTCGTCTCATTGCTACAATGTTCATTTTATGAAAATTTAAAAAATCGATGCAAAAATCAATTTTTCCACAAAAATTCAAAAAAGTTTGTGTATTACAACGAAGAACTTGTAACAAATTCAAAATTCCAAACGCAATTATCTCGAAAATTACACTGATTCACATGCCATAAAAACAAAAAATGCTCAATTTTTCATGAACTTTCCGAATATAGCATTTTTTCATATGGTTGTAACTGACCGAACTTGTCCTTTAACAATCTGAGACCACAAATTAAACTTGGTATCATTTTCACTAAATAACTCTTTCTTGAATTTCTCCCATAGGTGTTTCGCATTTGTCGGCGTACAGAAATAAAGGATAAAGAATAGTCATGAACAGGGAGCGTAGTTATCTTGGCATTTTGAATGACGACATCTCCAAGAAATACTTTTCTCACTCATTGTCATCCTCCAACAGGCTTCGGTATTTGGCGACTTTTTTGAACGTTTCATGAATCATGGCTGGGTCATTCGGATCTCGCAGCAGGTCTTCCCAAGATTCGCTTCTTTGACACTTAGCAACAACAAATGAAGTAATGCTACCTCTTCTTGTTTTAAGCTAATCGTGTACATTCTTCCAATTGTTGGCTTTACTTCTAAAAATATATAAATTTTATAGTTAATTTGCAGTAAATTTAGACTAATTTCGATTTTACCTGTAAAAAACAAACCTTCTCTTGGTTTCCAATTCTTTTGCCCAGATAGCCACGTGTAATGCTCTGGAAACTCATAGTAGTATATTTCTTCGCTTCTAGGCCTAAAACTGGGTCTTTATTAATCTTGAACCACACCGTTAGCTTGGTGTCTCGGTTGGTGGCGCTTTTGAGGACTCTTCGGATGTTGTCTCCTGACTTGTGCTATCCTATCCCCACTCAATCATATCTCCCCCACGCATACCCCTCCTACTCTTTTGAAGATGTGAGGAGGGAGTCTTTGGACCAATTTCCGGGTTAAACAGCGCTGTTCAGTTTGGACAGTGCTGTGACATTTTTTCATAAATTTTCAGAATTTCAACAAAAAGTCAACTTGTTTCCAGCCAAGACTAGTCTTTTAGTATTTTATTTATATAAAAAACAAAGCTAATAATATATACACATTTTAAGAAAATGTCCCATGAACATTCACTTGAATTTGATTATTTATAGCCCCGTTGCTTGTTTGATTACTTGAATATGAAACACGTCGAATCAATTTTTTGAACATTTCATTTATTTCAGCTCTTAATTTCCTAAATATGGGTTATATTTTTTCATTCTTAAAAGGGGAGGGCCGATTGAAAGAGTTATCGAAAAAATTTTTTTCGACAAACGTAAAAAATGTCTGAAACGATAAAAAATACTGTTTTCGAAGAAAAATCGGAAAAATTTTGGGTGTTTTTTGGCTCTTTTTACAGCAAGTTTCAATCAATAAAAATTTGTATGTATGGATAAAGGCTAAAACAGTTATATAAGTAAAAAATATTTGAAATTGCAAAATCAAATAAGCGGGTACAATTCGTTGTATAAAAAGCTGGCAACTTTCCAATGGATCGTAGGGCCAATCGGCCCTCCGATGAGTCATGCTTTTTGTCATATAGCAATCGATTTGTGGTTGAGTTTCAAAATTATATTTTAAAATGGTCAAAAAATACTCAAAAAATTTTTTCTTCAATTTTTCCTCGAAAACAGTATTTTTCATCATTTCGAACATTTTTACGTTCGTCGAAAAAATTTTGAAAAAATTTTTTTGCGATAACTCGCCTCAATCGGCCTTCCCTTTTTAATTCCTTACTTACCCAATACACAAATAATACATGAAAGGATTATAAGTGATTTCGATTACTGCTAAGACATAGCAAACACAATAAATAGTCCTCGTTGGTGGGACATAATATTGCCACATGAGTATGATAAAAGTTTTATAACCACAAATAATAAACGATTGAGCCGATAAGCTCAATTCGTATCTACTAATAACTTTGTTTCCTGAAGTTTGGAGACGCTAAAAAGAGGGAGGACATTAAATTTGGAAACAAATTTCATTAGTTCATACCATAACTATCAGCTTAATAACAGCAGCAACATAAAAAGTGAACGATAAACAATCCGTAAAAATTCCAGCTCTTTGTATATTAGGTGCCAAATAAACTCTATTATACTCATCACGTATAGTTTTGATACCCCTGGCTTCAGCTTGAAATCCTGGTATCATATAAAGAATCCATATTAACAAACTTGAGATATAGGTAATCACTAATAAAGACTAAATTTATACTCATTTATGGTCCTTTTCATGAGAAGATGGGAAAAACGTTGGCGCCCCATAGTGCAATTGATAGAGAAGCCGAACCGATAAAGTGACATCATTGGGCCCAACGTTGCTTAACTTACCAGATCGGACGGTCGGCTTCCTTATCAACTTGTACATCTCTGCAACTTTTATTTTGTGAGCGGAAACGGACTATATCTGAGGCACTAAGACAGTTCTCACGTTCACGGACAAAAGTTATGGACACTTCTCACGAGTACACTTCTCATGGATACTTCTCACTGAACTCCTTTCATGGGGATATTTCTCACGGGACACTTCCATGAAGAAATGGGGGGGGGGGAAGTGTCCGTGAGAAATAACCCGTAAGAATTGACCTAGTGCCATATCTTTGTACTTTTTAAGAAGTACAGAAAACAGATATATACTTGAAGAAATACCTTGAAGAATAACTTTTTATTTGTTGTTAAAAACTTCAAGAAGTTAACAAAAACATCACTTCGATTCAACGCTAAAATTAACGTGAGTAATTGAAGTGATATCCATACAAATGTTCTGCATGCCATGTTTAGCTAAAAAGTCATATTATTTTTAGAAAAAATATGCAATTTTTGCTACTTTTCCAATAAATTGTCCGAAACTGGTATTGAACATCATCATTAGACACATTTGTATGTAGAAAAATTGAACTAACATCTCCATAATGCCAATTTGTATAATTAAATGGAAGGTTAGATTTTTGACAAAACTTTTACGAGTCATAAATATCTAAAACAAAAATCAATATTTGGGCAGCAGGTCCAAAACTCTGAGGAGAGGCATTTTAGGCTTGAGATCAGCATTGTCCCTATTCCTTTACAACCCTGGTTCAAGTGTAAATGGTGTATGGGATTCGGGTCCTTTATGATCCGGGGTTTTTTGGTTCTGGGTGTGGTATATGTCGGAGTCTTGTCCCCTGGGTCAGATTTGGCTCGAGGAGGTGTCTAGTGGATTTTCAAGGGGGACTGGAATCCGACAGTGGATTAGCAAGGAAAGGGTCGGAGAAGGGTCCCTGTGTAAGGACGGGCAATTGAGTATGGCAAAGAAGGGTCCCTGGTTGTGGGAGAAGGCAAAGAGGTCAAAGATGCGGTGTTATACATGAGCTCCTCAAAAACGCAGTGCTATAAGTGAGCACCTCAACCGTAAGATGATTTTATTTTTTGATCATATTAACAAAAAAGCGAAAGTCAAAGAAGATCTTGTCTCTTGTCGATTCTCAAGAAAACACACTGGCCTGGAAGGGGAAGATAGTGCTAGGCTTATTAAGCTTGGGTGAAGGAGTTTTTTTACGCGTGGCTTTTGTACGGGCAGGATCGGGCATAAGAAAGAGGGGGGTAAAGAAGAAGAGCCTTTTTGCTATCGATCGTTGTTGTGATGTTTGTCAGAGATTGGAAAAAAGGGTCTCTGTCTTAGAAAAACGGCTTTTGTTTTGGCGAAAGGAAGGAAAAGGACGCTAAGAAGCTTAGGAATTTTGAAACGGGAAGAAAAAATGGGAAAGATAAATTCACAAATTAAACCTAATTTTCCATTAGAATTAAGGTTTTGACAGTATACAGGGTGCGTCAAAGGTTCGTGTAAACTTGAAATTTTATAACAAACAAATTAGGTACCCTTTAGGTCAAAATTGAAAAATAGATTCGGTATCTTATTTCCCATGTGGAAAAAATAAAATATCAGTGCTAGAAACGCTAAAATAATCGAGATACGGCGACTGAAATCGAATACAAGGTGTACACGAACTTTTGACGCACCTTGTATTGTTTTGTCTAAAGGCTGTTCCGATGGGTTGACGACATTTGCGCATGAAACATTGCGCACCTACATTTGCGCATGTGAACTTGCACATGTACATTTGCTCATGCACATTTGCGCGTGCAACATTTGCGTATGTGCATTTGCACATTCACTTTTGCGCAGGTGCTTTTGCGCACGGGCATTTGCGCAATTTGTTAAGTGCATGCGCAAATGTACATGCGCAAACGTGCGTGCGTAACTGTTAAATGCGCAAATGTATGTGCGCAATGTTTCATGCGCAAGTGTCGCCAATCCGTTCCGATGATGTTCCGACCGATTTTTTTTAGTAACCTGAACCGGAACAGCAAAAAGAAGTGAAAATTTGCGGAATTGGAACCCATCCCTGCCTGGTCCCTAGCCTGCAGCTTGATTCCGTGCATGAATACTGATTTTCTGAACCAGGAGAAAAAAAAATAAAAATCTACAGTTCAACTATTTTTATAACCTACCCACAACACAGGAATATATGCCACAAAACTTATCACTATTATGGAAAAACAAACAGTCCCAAGCAATTTTGACTCATCTATTGTAAGATCAGAAGTATTATTGCTAGTCGATACATTGGTATTGGTCAGAGTCAAATCACATTCTTTTGTGCTGAGAGCAAAACAGATTTTTGTAGCTTGAGTCACATTTTCGGTAAAAGACATTTTAAGTTAGCAATCAATAAAAATTAAATCAGAAGAACCGTTGTCTAGACTTGTATCTTAAAGTTACAGTGTTTTCGAGATAGCTTTTCAAGAAATCGCTACATGGAAATTAAACACGGATGATCGCTTACCAAAGAAAAAGTAGTCAGATGATTTCAAGAAAATTGTTTTATAGTATATCTATTTCTTGTAATTAATTAACTAAAATTTACGCTTGGAATGTTATGATTCTTTTTTTCCTTATACATTAATAAAAGTATGAAGTTTACGGAAACTTTAGTGATTTTCATCAACTTGTGATTTTTAATTGTTCATTCTGTTATAGAAATTACTCAGGCGTGTAAGAGCTCGCTTAAATCCACCTACGAACAAATCTGAGAGGAAAAAAGTTGCCCTTTTTGTTGATATTCGGAAAATTCATAAAAATAGAGCATTTTTTAATATAAATTCTGAATCTTTGTCGTTTTCGAGATAATTGCGTATGAAGTTGGATTTGATATTTGTGTATTACTTCGAAAACAAGTACCTGATAGTTTTTCCTTGAATCAATAAAATCTGTATACTGAGAGGAAAATAATTCAAAATCCTTGAACATTTAGAAAAAAATAAATACAGCGTTTTTTATAACACATAACAGTCGACGTTTACATGAGCTTGCGTCTTATATATGAAAAGTGACTTGGTCAGGGATGTTGGCCAAGAATTCTAGTTTATTTTTATATGCAATTCAGAGCTGCGTAGTGAGAAAATTTCGAGCTAGAGCTCAAAAAGTGATTTTTTGAGAGGAGTAAAAAATCGTTATCTATAGAAAGAAAGTTACTTTTCTCGAAAACTACACAGGCTTGGGACATAGTTTTGGTGTCGTGGAAAGGGCAACGATGGACAATAAAAGCGTGCTTTAAATTGTAGGAACGCATTTGAAGAGTGGCCATTGATTTTTTCCCCCCCCCCCCCCCACTTTAAAATATAAATTTTGAAAATTTTTAAAAAATCGCTAAAGGAAGCATTTATAGCCCTTGAAACATGGTCAAAGAAGCATTTCATGCTTCGGGAATGTGCGCAATTGATTTCCCGCCTAGAAAAACCTAAAAATCGACTCATAAAAATCCGAAAATGTTTGATTTTCGCTTCAATACACCCACTCCATTCCCTGAATTAGGGTCAAGGGAACACTTTCACGGTTCGCGAGTGCGTGCAATCGGTTCCCCGCCTAGAAAACGAGCGAAAAATGTCGATTTTCGATATATTTTTTGGATGGTGTTCATTTATCGCGATGTCTATTTATCGAGGGGGATTGTATTAAATATATTAGCTGATGCACAGCTATTAGCATGTTGACGAAATATCTTATTTTGCCTTTATTTTTGTTAAATTTGACTACTTCTTATATCAACCTCCCATACAACCACATACGGCACATAATTCACCATGGACTTGCTCGTGGAACTACTGCTGCTCAAGCCGCTCGAAATACTAATGCCGTGTTTGGGGAAGACTCTACTACAGAATGCACATGTCAAAATTGGTATCAGCGCTTTCGTTCTGGTGATAATAGCCTCGAAGATAAACCTCGCTCAGGAAAGCGTCTGAATTGAACAGGTATTAATAGATCTTGTTGAAGAGGACAACCGCCAAACAACAAGTGATAAAACTACCCCTAGAGGGTTACTTGATAAAAAAAATTTTGAGAAAAAATTTTTTTCAGAGACCTCGAATGGCACCCTTTCTCATTTATCTCCCACTAATCTGATCACGTAATCAAAAATGAGCGGCTATTTTTTCACAAATTTTCAGAATTTCAACAAAAAGTCAACTTGTTTCCAGCCAAGACTAGTCTTATAGTATTTTATTTGTATAAAAAACAAAGCTATACAATGTATACATATTTTAAGTAAATGTCCCATGAACATTCACTCGAATTTGACTCTTTATAGTCCCATTACTTGTTTGATTACTTGAATGTGAAGCACATCGAATCAATTTTTTGAACATTCCATTTATTTCAGCTCTTAATTTCCTAAATTTGGTTTATATTTTTTCTACTCCTAAAAGGAGAGGACCGATTGAGTCGAGTTATCGAAAAAAATTTTTTCGACAAACGTAAAAAATGTTCGAAACAATGAAAAAAATACTGTTTTCGAGGAATAATCGAAAATCATATAGCAATCGATTTGTGGTCGAGTTTCAAAATTATATTTTAAAATGGCCAAAAAACACCCAAAAATTTTTTTTCAATTTTTCCTCGAAAATAGTATTTTTTTCATCATTTCGAACATTTTTCACGTTTGTCGAAAAAATTTTTTTGCGATAACTCACCTCAATCGGCCTTCCCTTTTTAATTTCTTACTTACCCAATACACAAATAATACATGAAAGGATTATAAGTGATTTCGATTACTGCTAAGACATAGCAAACACAATAAATAGTCCTAGTTGGTGGGACATAAAATTGCCACATGAGTATGATAAAAGTTTTATAGCCACAAATAATAAACGATTGAGCCGATAAGCTCAATTCGTGTCTACTAATAACTTTGTTTCCTGAAGTTTGGAGACGCTAAAAAGAGGGAGAACATTAAAGTTGGGAAAAATTTTTTGGTACTACTAAACAAGAGCAACCGTAAATGACGTGGGCATTTTTTCGAAATAAATTTTTTAACAAGTGACCCTCTAGGGGTAATTTTATGCGGAGGAATAGATTGTGCGCATTCCCGAACCTTGAAAACGCTTCCTTGACCCTGATTCAGGGAAGGAATCAGTGTATTGAAGCGAAAATCAAACATTTTCGAATTTTTATGAGAAAACCGTCGATTCTTAGGTTTTTCTAGGCGGGGAATCAATTGTGCACACTCCCGAACCGTAAAAACGCTTCCTTGATCCTGATTCAGGGAAAAACCAAACAAATAAAGCACACGCGAACACACTTGTTTATAATAAGAACTCTAACAGCGTTTATATAACTAAATAGATTGATTTTCGCTTCAAAACACCAATCCCTTCCCTGAATCAGGGTCGAGGAAGCGTTTTCACGATTTGGGAGTGCACTCAATCGATTCCCCGCCTAGAAGAACCTAAAAATCGACGGTTTTCTCATAAAAATCCGAAAATGTTTTATTTTCGCTTCAATACATTGATTCCTTCCCTAAACCAGGGTCAAGCAAGCGTTTTCAAGGTTTGAGAGTATCACAATCGATTTCTCGCATAAAATTACCCCAAGAGGGTCATTTGTTAAAAAAATTAAAAAATTTTTTTCGAAAAAATGCCCACATCTTTTATGATTGCTCTTGTTTAGTAGTACCAAATTTCTTTAGTCATACCATAACTATCAGCTTAATAACAGCAGCAACATAAAAAGTGAACGATAAACAATCCATAACAATTCCAGCTCTTTGTATATTAGGTGCCAAATAAACTCTATTGTACTCATCACGTATAGTTTTGATACCCACGGCTTCAGCTTGAAATCCTGGTATCATATAAAGAATCCATATTAACAAACTTGAGATATAGGTAATCACTAATAAAAACTAAATTTATACTCATATATGGTCCTTTTCATGAGAATATGGGAAAACGTTGGCGCTTCATAGTGCAGTTGATAGAGAAGCCAACCGTCCGATCTGGCAAGTTAAGCAATGTTCAACTCTCCAGGTTCGATCCCCGGTGGGTGAAACTTTTTATTTTCAAACAAGTTTTTATTTTAAACTCCTCACTGAACACTTTCAGGAAAAAACGGGGGAGAAGTATCCCGTGAGAAATGTCCGTAAGAAAAGTCCCGTGAGAAGTGTCCAGTGAGAAGTATCCCGTGAAAAGTGTACTCGTGAGAAGTGTTCGTGAGAAATGACCCGTGAGAATTGACCTAGTGCCATATCTTTTTACTTTTTAAGAAGTGCAGAAAACAGATATATACTTGAAGAAATACCTTGAAGAATAACTTTTTATTTGTTGTTAAAAACTTCAAGAAATCGACAAAAACATCACTTCGATTCAACGCTAAAATTAACGTGAGTAGTTGAAGTGATATCCATACAAATGTTCTGCATGCCATATTTAGCTAAAAAGTCATATGATTTTTTT
>OZJO01024948.1:0-18237 GCA_900406225.1 Acrobeloides nanus | reverse complement strand
TAGCAGCGATCGTAATATACCATCCTGTTAAATGCTCTTTATACGCCCAAATTCTATGCATACTACGTATTTCTAGTAAATAGCTAAAATGTAAAAGAATACTGTTTTAGGACAGTTCCTCCATAGGACAAGTCCTCGATTAGGACAAGAACTGGGAGACCGAGCGCCTTCGGCGCTCAAGGGATCGTCCCAAAACCCTATACCCGTCTCCATTTTGTTCTTCACATAGTGACCCTCCAGACCTCGTCAAAATTTGTGTTTTTAAACTTTTAAAATATTTTTTCCAGTAAATCATTTTCTAATTCTTGCTTGCTTCTTATTTTCAGTACATGTTATGGCACTAGGCGTTTGGTTACCGCGACGGTTACCGAACACGGTCATCGGTTACCGGTTACCAGCTTCACAAAAGAGTTTTCATGAAAAGTGATGTTCTAAAAGTTGTTCCTTAGATCATGAGAAGCAACTTTGCAGAACATTACTTTTTATGAAAACCTTTTTGTGATGAAGAAAAATCGATTGGTAACCGTAACCAAACGCCTAGTGGCCATGTTATAAGGCATTTTACTTTCTTCTAAAGATTGCTTTCTCGGCGCCGAGAAAGCCGATCGGCTACCGTTAATTTTAAAGGGGAGACCCATTTGGGGGTCATTCTCCGAAAAAATTTTTTCTTACCAAAACAGCCTATATAGGGGTAAAATCATGCGAAAAATCGATTGCGCGCATTCCCGAAACGTGAAAATGCTTCCTTGACCCTGATTCAGGGNGAAGGAATCGGTGTATTCAAGCGAAAATCAAACATTTTCGGATTTTTATGAGAAAACCGTCGATTCTTAGGTTTTTCTAGGCGGGGAATCGATTGTGCGCAATCTCGAAGCGTGAAAACGCTTCCTTGACCCTGATTCAGGGAAGGAATTGGCGTGTTGAAGCGAAAATCAAGCATTTTCGGATTTTTATTGATTTTCGCTTCAATACAACCACCACCTTCCCTGAATCAGGGTCAAGGAAGCATTTTCACGTTTCGGGAATGCACGCAATCGATTTTTTGCATGATTTTACCCCTATATAGGTCAAAAATCGAGAAAAATTTTTTTTCGGAGAATGACCCCCAAATGGGTTCCCCCTTTAAGTTCTTCATAAAACTGGTGTAATCTTAATAATGGTATTAGTTAAATTTGTTGTATATATTCTTTGTCAAATTGCAATCTTTCATTTAAATTTTCGTTAAGCATATTTTTGTCATGTGGTTGTTGCTCATTCTGGATGACTGTGGTATTTTGGTTTATGCAATCTTGGCGCTTATTCACATTGTTACACACATTGCTTCGCCTTCTTATTTTTCTACTCGATTCTTTTAAAAATGGATTTGACACAAAGTTCAAATATTTCCTTCTTGATATTAGTTCAATGTTTTCAATAAATTTTTTGCTAAACATCTTACCTGATTTTGAACTTTTTGAAGGCATTAGATATTGTTCTAGTTCTTCTGGAGTTGTTTCCGTTTCATAATTTAAAATTGTTTCATTTTGCAGTAAAAATCAAACTTTTTCACCTTTGGGTGGTTCATTGGGTTCTTGCAAATTGACCGATGCACCACTGGTTTGGGTCCACGAGTGCGTGGGTCAGGGGGGAGTCTCCCTCCTCCCCGACCCACGCACTCGTGGACCCAAAAGTGAGGGGGGACACCGCATGGATCCCGCCGAATATACGAGGTAGTCAAAAAAAAAGGTCGACAAGAGGGGGAGTCTCCCCTTGACCCACTCATTCATGGACCCAAAATTGAGGGGGACCACCTCATCGGGGGCCTCCTCCCCTCTACCTTGCCGACCTATGGTATGGATGGGGTGGAGGAATGGGAACGGGGAGGGAAGATGTGATGGGGAAGGGAGGAATAGTGGGTGAGGGGTGGGCGGGATGGATAAAGGGAGGAAGTGGGATGGAGTAGGAATGGGGGAGGGGAGAAGAGAGGGAGGGATGGGGAGAAGGAGAGAGAGAAGGGAGGAAGTGTTTTTTGGGCTGATTTGTGGTCAGGGAAGCATTTTAAAGATTTTTCAATGCGCTCAATCGATCCCTCGCATATAAAAACTCCCATAGGATTATTTTAGAAAAAATTTTTTGGGTAAAATTTGATCGAAAAATCGCAAAAATCCACTTTTTTGGCCACTCTGTAGTAGTAGGATTCCTGGTTTTTATAAAAAATTTATAATTTTCCTTCGCCATATTTTCGCTTCTAGCACCGGAAACGACGGAAATTCTATTTCTCAAAATAGATGGACATAAGTTTTTCGCACATTTTTAAATCGATTTCTTATTCTGCGTAAGTTGTCACAATGTTTCTTTCACACTCGTATTAGCTAGGCGCCAATTCACTTAAAAATTTCATGCACCTTTTAATTACGGCGTAATTGACTTCGAGCCTCATTGTGCCATTGGCATCTGCTCTAATTGAAAGCATTCAATCGGCAAAAAAGTGGCAAAAACATTTTTCTAATAACTTTATGATAGCTGTTCAGAGTTTCTGTGGTGAAGTTTTTGATGGGTTTTTGGCTTGATGCTTATTGATGTTGATGTCGAGTTGTCTCGCACTCCAATTTTTCACGCCTCAAGACTTAATTCCTTTTTAATCCTATAGCTGACGACTTGAGAATTCTTGAATTTTTTATGTGTGCATGCTCTCTGTTTTCTCATTCGAGTTTTTACAAATTGATAATATAAGGATTACTAATTTCTAGGCTATTTTTTTATGTTTTTTTGGAAATTTGTTTCAAGAAAATGCCGAAAAGAATTTCTGGAAATGGATATAGCCAATTTGTATGGTCCTTTTTTATGTAGGATTGGATTGAATAGAATTGCACTACCAATTTTATCTAAACTTTTGCTTCATATTCTCTTCATTTTCGGTACCATATCATTGAAAACGATTGTTGTAGAAGCACAAAAGGAGTTGATGCCTTGGCGTGAAAATAGATATATTAAGTAAGTAGTGTTCCTCAAAACAGTAGCGCAACTCGAATTTCGGGGAGGGCAAGGTGAGGAAAAGCATATAAAAATCATAAGGGTCCCCTCTTATGATTTTTTTCTAAAAATTTTTTTTTGAAAAATGCTTGTTTTTAAGCTGAAAATGCTCAGAAAATTACGATTTTTACTGAAAAAATTGTCCTTTTCGTTGGAAAAATGGAAAATTTTGGACATTTTTGATGAAAGAATGGTAAATTTTGATCATTCTTAATGAAAAATCATAATGGGTCTTTTGAAAAAAATTTTTTCAAAAATTTTGGGCAAAAACATAGGGGGGACCACTAGGAAAAATTTTGGCACTTATGCACTATCCTCCCCCTCCCCTCCAGGCTGAAAACAAAAAAAAATCAATTTTTCATCTTTTTTTAGGCTTTGGTTTAGGCTTAAACCTAGGCTTAGACCTCGGTTTAAGCCTAGGCTTAAGCCTAGGCTTAGACCTACGCTTAGACCTAGGCTTATGCCTAGGCTTAGACCTAGACTTAGGTCCAGGCTTAGGCCTAAGCCTTTAGCCTAAACCAAAGCCTAAAAAAGATGAAAAATTGATTTTTTTTTTGTTTTCAGCCTGGAGGGGGGGGGGGAATTCTGCATAAATTTAGCCTGGGGGAGAGGACTTTTTGCCCCCTTGGCGAGGACTTTGCCCCCCCCCCTCCTGTATAAATATAGATAATCGCAAAATTTTTTCTTTCAAAATAGCTTTTCGAAATGTCCGTTTTCGAAAAAATCTTTCAAAATGTCCGTTTCGAAACTTTCTATCGAAAATAACTTTTCGAAATTTTGTGTCGAAACATCCTACAGCCCAAATTTACATATTCGGAGAAGGTAGAAATTGGGAAGACCTTTTCCCAAATGCGTAGAAGTTTGAATAATAATTTTTATTCAGCGACGTTTCGACGCTTAACGTCTTTATCGGTTCTTAAAGAACCGATATAAGCTTGATAAAGACGTTAAGCGTCGAAACGTCGCTGAATAAAAATTATTATTCAAACTTCTACGCATTTGGAAAAAGGTCTTCCCAATTTCTACCTTCTCCAAATTGAACATCCAACCAAAATGCGTCTCCCAGACTCGAGCGTCCATCAAAAATTTACATATTGTATAAAAATTTCCTCAAACTTTCACTCCCTGATATGAAGATTTTGATTTAACACTACTTTTTTATATAAATTTGTAGCTGTATTTTCTGCATGGATTATGATAACCATAAGAACTTGGAGATCTATGGATGCAATTTAAAAAATACGCCTATTTGTAAAGGAAATATCTGTTATATGCGTAAGAACAATCTCTGTGTGTTTTCTTACCAACAAGATTTTCTATTTTAGGNTTTCTGCATGGATTATGATAACCATAAGAACTTGGAGATCTATGGATGCAATTTAAAAAATACGCCTATTTGTAAAGGAAATATCTGTTATATGCGTAAGAACAATCTCTGTGTGTTTTCTTACCAACAAGATTTTCTATTTTAGGGCAGCATAAGCAAGATAATTGGCTATATACTAGTGGTTGTCTCAATTTGACACAGGCCCAATTTAGCAATATTATTCAAGAAACCTCTTTGATTAAAGCTGACCGGGGCGGTCTTGGAAATGAAACTATTCTGTGTGAGGTATGTAAAAAGACATTTTTCCAGTTAAAAAAATTTTTGGCACTCATGTTGATTAGTAGTCACCTCATAGATTCATTCGATTTTCCCATTTTCTTGATGCTTACATTACATTCTCAAACATCCATTTCTTGAAATTAAGAAACACAAAGAAATTAAACCACAAAACAAATTATATTTAAACTTTATAATTATCCAAATCAACTATTTGACTCTGTAGAAAATAGGTTGGGTCTTTGCTCTTCGGTGGATCACTAGAATCAGTTGATAGCTGACAAAGGACGTTTTAGACATGTACAATCGATTTTTTTCTAATTTTGGCAGAAGTTGTTGGAGATATTGGCACGAAAACTTTTTACAATTACAACTTGATTAAATTTGAACATCTCAAAATAATAACAAGTATGGTCGAGTGGCAAGTGACTCGCCTGACAGTCGAAAGACTTCTGGTTCGATTCCCTTGTGCGCCAATTTTTTTGCATTTATCAAATTTTTATTATTTTTTCATTTTTCTCCGCAACGAAGCTTCAGACCCCCAAACCAAAAACATATTTATAACAAGTAAAGTATGCTCAACAACTTCCTGCCAAAATTAGAAAAAAAAAATCAATTTTACATGTCTAAAACGCCCTTTGTGAGTTGATAGCGGTGTGAAGTTGGTTAGACTTCGAATACTCAAGTGCAAGGGCCGGCCCCTAAATGATTCAAGTTAATAAGGCTTAAACGCGCATAAACTCGTAAAAATGAAGCAGTAAAAGAAGGGAGCAAATCACTACCTTCGACTTCTGCAACTGCATCGAATGAGCTCCGAATAGGCCTCTGGCTCCCCTTCGGCTTAAGCGATTGCATAAGCCTGATGCAAGATCAGATAACGGCTTGCGGCTTTTTCCGTTTCACAGCATTCTTGTCGCCGAATCACAACATAGCCCCGTCCGAGTGGAATCTGATCGGACCGCTGCGTTCTCAAATCATAGGAAACGCCGAATCACAACATTCTGCTTCCTAGACCAGTGGAGGATTCATAGTTCTCTAGGCTTTAAGTGATCAGAGTTCTGTGACCAAGCATCAATTCATCGCTCTTGATTGCATAAATGAGTAGAATTGCCATAGATTCCTCCGATTTATCAATCAGTACTCTCGTTCGGTCGTCGGATCCTGAATAAAATCAAGTTTTTTGTTTAAAAAAAACAAAAAGTACCCATCGAACATATGCGATCAAGAGATTTTCTTTCGACAATTTCAGAAACTTTTTCAAGAATGCATTGGGATTCCATTCACCAGCTTTGATGTAAAATTCACGATCACCAATGTGCACTTTTAAAAGAAAGACTAAGCTGTCAAGAATATCTGTGAAAATTATTGAGCTTATGAAAAGTATTGGTTAAAAAAATTTATTTTCCGTCCGCAAATTTAATGTCCGGAAATGTAAAATCTGCAAATGTGCGAACGCTGATACACCTAACTTGATTCGATTTTTAACTAGATATTCTTCCGTGACGCATCGATACAAATTGAACCAATCAACAATTATATAATTAGACAAAGTACTATCATCCTCTCTCACCATTTCGTGTTGAATTTCGTCGTCGTTTAGGCAATTTCTAGACCAATAATAAAACAAATCGAAAACCTAAAAATGAGACACTGGGTGCGTTCATAAGTTGAACCATACGGATCACTGTCAACCGTACGGATTCGTACTGATCACTTTCAACCGTACGGTTCAACTTAGGAACGCACCCACCATCCTCTCTCACCATTTCGTTTGAATTTCGTCGTCGTTTAGGCAATTTCTAGACCAATAATAAGACAAATCGAAAACCTAAAAGTGAAAGAATGCAGAATAATAAGTAACAAAAAATCTAACCTCTTAAACGCTTATGGTTAATGCCTTTTAAGATTTCCATAGTGGCTATAAAAATTTGTTTAAATATGAATTTTACGAAAATCAAAGAAACCACATAGAAATTTAACCAATAAAAATAAAAGAATTAATCAAAAGCGTCAAGAAAATAAGAAAATCGAATATTATGAGGTGGGTACTAATCAACATGAGTGCTAAAACAAAAAATTTTATGTTGAGACTTTGCTTATTTTAAGGTGACAACTACGATGAATACTTGTGTCTGTACTAATCGGTCGTTGTGTAATAACGGATCATCTTTGGAGGCATTCACTGAATACAACGGACAAGTTCTTACAAACATGGATTTTAATGAAGTGGCTCACTTCAAGTAAACATTCTTTTTTGTACATATCATTCGAATGATTTATAGATATTTTTTACCGAATGATCCAATTGTTGAAGGTTTGCGACACCATAGTAATCGAGATGAATATTTCTTAATCAAAGGACACAACAACGCCTACAAAGTGCCTGTTTTTGGGAATATATTGGTTGCCTTAATTTCTAATCTTACTGTGTTAAAATTTTTATTGTTTTCCTATTTGTGAATAGTTATTGTATTAAAGATATTCGGTCATACAGTAGCGACCAAAAGTATTGCCCCAAAGGTCTATTTGCGGACAAACTAATCTTTTACTATTATCAAAAGAGACCGGAAAAAAACTGGTTTTTATTTTTTGCGTATTCTATCGGGAAAAAGAAAAAACCGCGTCAGATTTCGAAATTTCCACTTTTTTTAACCTTATTGTCATATACACCCTTTTTTCGAGGGCCAAAAGTATTACCCCAAACACAACAATTCAACAAAACACACTTAATATTTGGTAGCAAATCCTTTAGAATCGATAACGGCCTGTAAACGACGAGGTATAGAGGCCACCAAATCCTCCAATACCTTCTGCGGTATATTGTACCATTCTTCGCTATAAAATGCCTAAGCTTCGTCTCGGCTTTGGAATTTATGACCTTTCGCACGTCGTTTAAGCTCCTCTCAAAGATGTTCTATCGGATTTAAATCCGGACTTTGTGGCGGATGGTCCAGAACTCGAACGCTGGAACCAGGTTTTCATAAGATTGATGAGCATGGCACATGCGGAAAAACCTGTTTAGAATCGTTATCTTGCATGAAAACACCTCGTCCTCGCAAAATTCGACTTCGTTGGCGACGGGCATGTTGTAGCGGCGAAAGTCTGCTTGATTATCCATGGTAAAGATGAGCTGGACTTCTGGAAGCGTAATTTCGGCTGCCCTTGTTTGCTCATAAACTTGTTTTTCGACATCAACTTGAATGATTTGGCGAAAGGATTGTGGTCGCGGATGATCTTCTCCAGGAGCTCGACGAAATCGCGGTTCAGTGAAGAGCTTGTACACAAATTCAAAGTTTCAAACGCAATTATCTCGAAAACTACAACGATTCAGAACATGCCGTAAAAGCAAAAAATGCTCCATTTTTCATGATCTTTCCGAATGTATCATTTTTTTATATGGTTGTACTGAACTAGTCCTTTAAGTAAAAATCTTCGATCATGTTATGAAGTTGATATGGCCGTGGAAATTGGAATCGAAATCATCAAAGCAATCAACAATTACTATTTTACAAAATGTACAGGGTGTTCCAGTAGGTTGGGGCTATCATTGATTTGAGGGTTTCTCGTCATCCAATCGATCATTTTCGATGCCGTTTTTTGTAGGAGAGAGCTAAGGCGATTCTGCTTCAAATCCATAAAAATATTCAAAATTCGCATTTTCTGATATGCGAATTTTTCAGTTTGAAGTTTTTCAAGCAGCATGTAACTTTTTTCACGTTTTTGGGGTATTCACGCTTACTTTTTTCAATATAAAGTGAAAATTTTCTCAACGCATGATATCAACACAGGTGAATTGTTTCAATCAAAGCAAGAAGCAGCTATGCGTCAGATGAAACCTGACAAATGAATTTCTTAGAAAATAGTATAAAAAAATTCGGCATAAGCAAAGTCGTTATCGAAACCATGAGATCAACGTCTTCTCTAATCTTTTACAACTTTTTATTTGGCTGCATCGAAAGGGGTAAAACGAGTTGACATTCAAGGGGGTAGCTTAAAATTTTTGTTTGACCCATGTAGCATCCCGGGCCGGAGTGGTTTGGGGGGTTTTGTTGTTTGTGGGACACCAAAGTTATTAAAGAGTTTATTTAAGATAAAAATGGTTACAACACATGATAAGGTGCCCCAGGTGTTCCCCCAGATAAAAAGAGATACCGACCATTTATGGTCGCTGCTCCCTCTCCCACTGACATGTGAGCGAGGGAAAAGAGACCTAGTTGCGCGGACCAAAAAGATGCTGGGTCATCGATTGTTTACGCAGCGACGAAGTCGCTGAGTGGTTTTGTATGCCATACCCAGAAGATCGAGTGTTCGATCACCGCTGGAGATGATATATTTTTGTCATAAATTTCAAGTCAAGCCAAATTGGAGCTTGTCAAGTAGGCACTGCTTCTAATATGAAGATTCGAGTCTGTTGACTTCCACTTGCTCATATATGCGCCTTTTTCAGCCTCTTGATTTGAAATCAGGTGAAAATTTTCAATCAAAACAGTATCATAAAAATAAGAGAAAAAACTAAAACTAGACAGGTGTAAGTTTGACAAACAAATATGTTACTAGGTAACTACTATACAAGAAAATTGATAGGCTACATAAGAAATCATTTGAAGCTAAGTTGCGATGGTATCATGTATATGCCAAAAACACTGTTGTCAAATGCGATCAGCATTTTATTTTCTTTATTTCACTATATCCCTTGTTTCGGCCGAGTGCAATCCTCCGCCGAACACTGCTGGACTAACGCTAGAAACGGGGGTTTTTATGGAGTCCATAGCCGACGACATGAAACCAGCATATTCTTGTGAATGCGATGTTGGGGTCAGATATTTTTGGCACTCCTCAAACACTCCTGTGCCTGACGATGCGGAAAAATGGATTAGAATAAGAACTGGAACCTATAACGATTGCAAAAACTTGTGCATTCGCTCTGAAGAGGGCATTTGCTACACTCCTGCTACACCATATGTAAATATCTACTTCAAATCGTATTGTAAAGATAAGAATTGTCATGTTTACACAATAATGTACCCCCCATCTCGGTACATGTATGGCACTATATTAAGAGAAGAAGGTAGATTGTTTATGCCATTTTTGGTCACGTTGAGCTCTTACATACAAAAAACAGCATAAAAATGGCCGATTGGATAACGAGAAACCCTCAAATCAACGATAGTCCCAACCTACTAGGACGCCCTATGTTTGGCTATTTTGACTTTTTGGCTGTTTTTCCATTTTTGTCGATTTTTTTGGCGCTTTTAACCTATTTTTAAGCCGTTTTTCACCGTTTGGCCTATTGACTATTTTTTTCAATTTGACATTTTTAGATTTTTAACCATCTTTTGTTTATTTTTGGCGATTTTTTATCCGACTTTTTGGCTATTTTTTACCTATGTTTAGGCAATTTTCGATCATTTTTGTCGATTTTTTGGTATTTTTTCGCCGTTTGGGACCCTGATCACTCGTGGACCATGACGATCGGAGTCTCGATAACCAATTCGTTTCTGTCTGTCCAGCTCACCTTTCGCCCTAGGTGTACAAAGCAGCAAGTTTAAGCGAAACAGTGATGGAGATTTTTTGGCAATTTTTAAAGGGGGGGGGTCCAGATTACAGCCGGGGGTCTGTTACTCCACTTGTGTAAATGTAAAATATTTTACAGTGTAAATGTAAAATTATTTTACATTTACAGTGTAAAAATTTATGTAAATATTGGGCCTGTTCCTCTGGTCTTTGTACTTGTATTTTCACTTGTACTTGTAAATTTTTACAAGTACACATACAAATCGTCATAACTTTAACAGGTTAACGTTTCAAGCCTCCATTCTTCCCCCTAGGACCCCCACCTCCCCCCTAACTTTTCATGAGGAACATTTTTCGCGTTGACGAGAAATTCTGAAAAAATTCAGTTTTAAAGTTATGACCATTTTTCGAATAACATTGAAAAACCAGATTCAGTGTTATTAAAAAAATGGTTATAACTTTAAAATTGAATTTTTTCAGAATTTCTCGTCAACGCGAAAAATGTTCCTCATGAAAAGATAGGGGGTAGGTGGGGGTTCTAGGGGAAAGAATGAAGGCCTGAAACGTTAACCATTTAAAGTTATAGCGATTTTTCGAATAATACTGAAAAATCGCTATAACTTTAAATGGTTAACGTTTCAGGCCTCCATTCTTCCCCCTAGAACCCCCACCTACCCCCTAACTTTTCATGAGGAACATTTTTCGCGTTGACGAGAAATTCTGAAAAAATTCAGGTTTAAAGTTATGACCATTTTTTTTAATAACACTGAATCTGGTTTTTCAATGTTATTCGAAAAATGGTCATAACTTTAAAACTGAATTTTTTCAGAATTTCTCGTCAACGCGAAAAATGTTCCTCATGAAAAGTTAGGGGGAGGTAGGGGTTCTAGGGGAAGGAATGGAGGCCTGAAATGTTAACCTGTTAAAGTTATGGCGATTTTTCGAATAACGTGTGCCCACTTTTGTCCCATGAGCGCAGGAAACCCGAGAAAATGGGATTTTTTGAAAACTTTTTGAAAAAATCCCATTTTCTCGTGTTTCTTGCACTTTTCATGGGACGAAAGTGGGTTCATTCGATTCTTCGTGAAAAACTACATCTAGGGGTTTAGTGAAGATTATTTAGGGCGCTAAAAAGCTCAAGAAACCCGAGAAAAAAGCATTTTTTGAAAAAAACCCGTTTTCTCGGGTTTCCTGCGCTTTTCATGGAACGGGCATTCGATTCCTCGTCAAAAATTGCTCCTAGGGTCTAACTGTAATAAAAATGTAAATTCTTCTGTAACTGTAAATGTAAAAATTTTTACATTTACACAAGTGGAGTAACAGGCCCCGGGTAGAAAATTTTTTTAACAAGTGACCCTTTAGGGGTAATTTTATGCGAGAAATCGATTGCGCGCATCGAAAAATTCTGAAAAAATTTTCCGGGGGTCAAAAAATTGAAAAAATTGCGTCAAAATTAGGGGTTGTAAGTTTTAACCCCAACAAAATTATTTTTGGGGGTTTTTGACCCCCGGAAAATTTCTCAGAATTTTTCGATGCGCTTAATCTATTTCTCGCATAAAATTACCCCTAAAGGGTCACTTGTTAAAAAGTTTAAAAAAATTTTCTACCCGGCCGTAATCTGGACCCCCCCCCTTTAAGATTTTTTAACATTTCCCATCAAAGAACTAAAAGGGACCTCCTAGGGGTGTTGGAAGGTCCCTCAGCGACCAACTTCTATTTGTCAGTCCAGTAGCTCATTAATATATTAAGGCAGCGGAAGAATTTATCAAAGTCCTAATTACACTACCAACATGGAACCTAAAAGTGGATACATTAAAGCCAACGCAATCAGCTGTAATGGCTGCACAAATATTCAAGTAGCGCCAAAATGCAATAAACAAGTGTCAGAATGTATGGCTCCACCGAATACAGTCGGACTAACCTTTGATTCCTCTTCTTATGGGTCTGAATTGCAATTCACAGTGCCACCCATTGCCAAATGTCAATGTATTAATGGAGTGCGCTATTTTTGGAAAGCTATTACACCGAATGTTACAAAGAGCGTTTATTGGGCGTATAATCATAAACATTTGGCAATGAATATCATGTCAGACTATACTTGTGGGAGTTTTTGTATTTGTGATGAAGCTGGAGAATGCTATCAAAAATTTGATGACAAATCAGCAGGTTATATAGAATTCATTCCGTATTGCAGTGGAAAATCGTGCCATATGTATGCGGTTGTATATGATGAAAGGGCGCTTCCAGGTTATGGTTATAGTCCACTAAAAACTTTAAATGGCACAGTTTATCGTCGCAAACTCGGTTCAGAATTTAATGATTCTTTAATCAAAGCCTATTCTGTGACTTGTAATGGATGTGACTATATCCACAAGAAAAGCATCTGTCAAGGCCCAACACATATTAAAAAACCTGGGGAGATTATGGAGCGATATCCTTATTTCGAATACTTCGATTCCAATCTCGGCTTGTTGAACATGCAAGATGTATTGACCCAAAGGATTATTGATCAGGATTGGTCGACTGCTTTGGATTATATAATTAATAAATGTTATATATATGTTACTTTGTCTGAGGGTGGTTATAATACTTTGTTTGATCTATGTGTAAATATTAGTGTTGGGAACTACAGTCATTTCAAGGGAAATGCTACTAACATTAACATAATGATGGATATGGCTCCAATTGAAAACAATATTAAGATAACAAATTTATATATTCTCTATCCTATGGGAAGTGTTGGGATTGTTGCATCGATTTCGATATTTTCTTTAATATTCTTCATAAAAGATTTACGAACCCCTTTTGGGACACTTTGTGCAATACTATCAATTGTTGACCTGCTATTCATCATTCATGCTCTAGCTCTCGAAGGAGGCTACACAATTTACCAAATCAATAATGGCATGTCTTCTAAATTTTTATTCGGCCAATATTTGGACAATTATATTTTTTATATCCACATCACGTTGTCGATCACAGGATCGGTTGTCAGCTGCATGCAATCAATGAATAGGACTATTGCTCTCTATCTTCCGATATTATACGCACATCGGTTTAAAAACAAGCCCATGCTATTCGCCTCATTAATTTCTTTCTCGTTAATATTTTTTATATGTCTACCAATCTTGTTTCTTCAAGTTAACCCGACTTCTGATTATTCAATTGACTCTGAATTTATAGTCACCGAAGAGCAGGGGCTATTATACATTTATTTTCTGATCTATACCTATACCGATTATGCCATGATCTTTATCTCATTTCTTTTCGACTCAGCTACAGCATTTAAACTTGCGAGATATTTCAAAAACCAACCCGATGGTTGGACTAGGCATAAATTTCTCTGTGAGCTTATCATCCTTGTCCAAAACTTTATGAATGTTGTATTTTTCACGTTGTCCATGATACCATATTTGTTGTACGTTACCTTTTGTGAATATATTGATTTTCATTGTTATGATACCGTTTTTCATCGATTGATTATTATTTTATATCGCTTTAATTCTACTCGAGTCATTTGGAGGACTTGTGAAGAACTGTTTACTCTTATGGTTCAGTTTCGAATCTATCGAAGGGAAAGAAAGGAGCTGAAAACACCCACGATACCAATTAAGTAAAAATTAAACGTACTCGAAAAAATTAAAAGGAAGATTAAAGGTACTTCAACAGCACCGATAATGAAATAATTCTGTTTTTTTGCTTTTTTGTATTTTTATTAAAATAAAAATTCGACAGCTATTGTGTTCAAGAAAAATGAAAAAGGCTTGTTATACAGGATGTCCCAGTAGGTTGGGACTAGAGGGTTTCTCGTCATCCAATCGGTCATTTTCGATGCGGTTTTTTGTAGGAGTGAGCTCAGACGATTCTGCTTCAGATACTATAAAAATATTCAAAATTCGCGTTTTCTGATATGCGAATTGTTCAGTTTGAAGTTTTTCAAGCAACTTTTCTCCGTCTTTCCAATAAAGTAGAGATTTGATTTGAACATAATCTGATATCTTAGTGATGTCCACAACGTAAAAAAACCACATCAAAAAATCTTTTAACAGTGATGAGAAATAGAGAACTGTCAAAATTGAAACCAATTTTGGGGCAAAAACCAAGCGACGAAGCTGAGTATTGAACCCGCGACCTTTCGGGCAATAGCCAAAGTCGCAACCTACTGCGCCACTGAGCCACGTCGTCACTCAACCTTAAATTTTATTTTTTCTTAATTTATCTTTTTGCCCAAATTTTTTTCTTCCAAATTGACTAAAAATTTTTGCCTGGGTGTCTTTCATATGGAGAATCCTAATATCGCATTTTGGAGCATAAAATTGCATTCAGGATAGATGTACCCTTCCTTTATTTAGGGTCAAAAAGTCGATTTTTTCTAAACCGTTTTCAAAAAATGGACTTCTGGAGTTTTTTTTGCGAGGAATTCAAATTTCTTGAAACAATTTCGTAGCTCGTGAAAATGCATCCCTGATTCAGGGTAAATATACCCTGAATCTACCTCCTATTTAGTCCAAAAAAATAAAAAACCAAGCTCCAATGAAGTCCCATATAATTTTAGAAATCGCCTTGGACCACTATGACACTCGGCAATAAGAATATCCCGCTATTAATTTATCCTAATCCTTGGAATTTTTAGGAAAAATGAAAATTTAGGGTGATTATCATATTGAGATACTCGGATGAAGCATTTTGTGGAATTTTAGGGGAATTGAGTAATTCTGGAAATTTCGGGGACATATACCTAATAAGGGTAGATCTTTTTTATGCTGGCTGTTTATAGCTCCTTGTCGATAAAATAGATTCAATTTGATAACAGCTGAAATTAACAAGATAGTGCATAAAACTGCAGTCAACTCTACTGTAACATTTTGGGTTTTGTCGGAATACTAAAAAATAGTATATCTTTTAATATCAGGCCCGCCGGACGTCCTTTGCAAACTTAGTTATAGTTGTTGGGCATGGAGTGTAGAACACGAATATACCCCATGTTACCAGTAAGAGTGGGGGTCCCTGTGGAGATATGGCATGAAGAAGACATTCTTCAACCCCCTAAGGTTAAGGACCTCACATTCATCCTAGTTGATCTCTGGCTATACGGGGCCTAGGCCAAAAGTGTCAAGCTATGGACTATCTTCAGATCAAAACCTTTCAAACATATTTTACAGTTTGTTCGGTTTGTGTCTCTACACTTAGAAAAATTAAAAACAATTTTGGGACCTGAAAAATCTCAATTTTTACGATTTTTTGTTTTGTTTTTAATTCTAAAAATCGAAGAAAGAGGTTTGAACAAAGATTCTTTTTTTGTTTGCAAGGGGAGTGCACTATCTACTCAAATATGCTGTTGCTTTTGGCCAAATGTATGTTCTCATTTTTCTCGCTGACCATCTTTCCATGCAACACCCATCCAAAAATAGCGCTTTTTTTAAGAGGGAAGTCCAAAACAGGGCCGGCGTAGAAAATTTTTTTAACAAATTACCCTTTAGGGGTAACTTTATGCGGGGAATCGATTGCACGCATTCCCGAACCTTGAAAACACTTCCTTGGCCCTGATTCAGGGAAGGAATCGGTGTATTGAAGCGAAAATCAAACATTTTCGAATTTTTATGAGAAAACCGTCGATTCTTAGGTTTTTCTAGACGGGGAATCGATTGCGCGCACTCCTGAACTGTGAAAACTCTTCTTTGATCCTGATTCAGGGAAAAACCAACACATTTGTTTATAAAAATTAACTCTAACAAAAATACTATCAATTGTTGACCTGCTATTCATCATTCATGCTCTAGCTCTCGAAGGAGGCTACACAATTTACCAAATCAATAATAGTATGGCTTTTTTATTCGGCCAGTATTTGGATAGTTATATTTTTTATATCCACGTTATTAGCTGCATGCAATCAATGAATAGAACTATTGCTCTCTATCTTCCGATATTGTATGCACATCGGTTTAAAAACAAGCACATGCTATTCGCCTCATTAATTTCTTTCTCGTTAATATTTTTTATATGTCTACCAATCTTGTTTCTTCAAGTTAACCCGACCTATTTATATTCAGCTGGCTCTGAATTTATAGTTCCCCCAGAGCAGGGGTTATTATACATTTATCTTTTGTTCTATATCTATACTGATTATGCCATGATCTTGATCTCATTTATTTTCAAGTCAGCTACAGCAATTAAACTTGCGAGGTTTTTCAAAACCCAACCCGATGGTTGGACTAGGCACAAACTTGTGAGTGAACTTATCATCCTAATCCAAAACTTTATGAATGTTGTATTTTTCACATTGTCCATGATACCATATTTGTTGTTCGTTACCATTTGTAGCTATTCTGATTTTAAGTGTTATGATACCGTTTTTCATCGATTGATTATTATTTTATCGCTTTAATTCTACTCGAGTCATTTGGAGGACTTGTGAAGAACTGTTTACTCTTATGGTTCAGTTTCGAATCTATTGAAGGAAAAGAAAGGAGCTGAAAACACCCACGATATCAATGAAGCAAAAAATAAACGTGCACCAAAAAATTAATTGGAAGATTAAAGGTACTTCAGCAGCACCGATAATGAAATAATTCTGTTTTTGCGTATTTATTTTTGTATTTTTATTAAAATAAAAAATTCGACACTATTGTGTTCAAGAAAATTGAAAAAAGCTTGTTATACAGGGTGTCCTAGTAAGTTGGGACTATCATTGAGGGTTTCTTGTCATCCAATCGGTCATTTCGATACGGTTTTTTTTGTAGGAGTGAGCTCAGGCGATTCTGTTTCAAATCCTTTGAAAATATTCAAAATTCGCGTTTTCTAATATACAAATTTTTCAGTTTGAAGAAACTTTTCTCCGTCTTCCCAATAAGGTCTCCGCCCCACAATCTTAAACTCTTTATTATTTTTTCTTAAAGAGGGGGGGGGGGGGTGCAGGGCCAATCTCGGTCGAAAAAATTTTTCTTTCAAAAAGTGACTTTTTAGGGGTAATTTTATGCGGGGAATCGATTGCGCGCATCCCCGAAGCGTGAAAATGCTACCTTGACTTTGATTCAGGGAATTGGGTGGGTGTATTGAATCGAAAATCTAGAAAAGTTTGATTTTCCGCCGGGAAACCGTTTGTATAGGGGTTTTTCTAGACGGGGAATCGATTGTGCGCACTCTCGAACCTTGAAAACGCTTTCTTGACTCTGATTCAGGAAAGGGGTCGGTGTATTGAAGCGAAAATCAAACATTTTCGGATTTTTATGAGAAAACCGTCGATTCTTAGATTTTTCTAGGCGGGGAATCGATTGCGCGCACTCCCAAATCGTGAAAATACTTCCTTGACCCTGATTCAGAGAAAAAAACCTGATTTTCGCGAAAATTGATGTTTTTAAAGCGAAAAAATTGATTTTCGCTTTAAAACATCAATCCCTTCCTTGAACCAGGGTCAAGAAAGCGTTTTCACAATTCGGGAATGCGCGCAATCGATTCCCCGCATAAAATTAGAGGTAATAGGGCCTTTTTTGTGAAAATAAATTTTTTTCAAGATGCGGCTACAAAGTACACCCCTCTTTAATAAACGAAAGGATTTTCAATACCCATCCCCACCCTGAATCAGGATCAACGAAGCGTTTTCACGGTTTGGGAGTGCGCGCAATCGATTCCCCGTCTAGAGAAACCCCTACACAACCGGTTTCCCGGCGGAAAATCAAACTTTTTTTCGATTTTCGCTTCAATACACCTACCCAGTTCACTGAATCAGGGTCAAGGAAGCATTTTTCACGCTTCGTGGATGCGCGCAATCGATTCCCCGCATAAAATTACCCCTAAAAAGTCACTTTTTGAAAGAAAAATCGACCGAGATTGGGGTACATGTACCCCATGTACCTCCCCCAGCTATGATTATGATTTTACAATACAAAATATTTTTTTGAACGTTTTTTTTGTCTTAGAAATTGCGTATTTTTAAATTAAAATTTGGTGCCGCAAGCGTTTTTTACATATTTTTTACAAAAATATTTTTTTTGCTGAAAAATAATGGACATCTTCTCTCCTCCCCCTCCCTATGTACCGATGTATGGCATGCCTTGCACTCGATTTTGACGGAAAATACAAAAAACATCTGATAGACGCTCAACTTTTAG
>OZJO01024943.1:0-11959 GCA_900406225.1 Acrobeloides nanus | reverse complement strand
GAAATGATTTTTTTTGTGAAGTAAGCATTGAACCCTCCTCATCACAAGGTGTCAAATGGAAAAAACGATAAAAAAAATCGGCATCAACTATTTTTGTCTGTCAGACCAAAGATCTTTTTTTGTCATACGTGGGCAAGGGATGGGAATCAGCGACCAAAAGTGCGAATTGGGTCTATTACCCATTTTTGCGAATTGTGTCTATAAAAAATAGAATTTTCGCGAGTTTGGTATATAAAAATGCGAATTTTTTTGGCGATATTCGTGATTTGAATATTATTTTTGGTGAATTATGCATTTTTTGGTGACCCCCATTTCGTATTTTTCACATAAAAATCTCAAATTTGTTGCGCTTCGCTCGAAAAAATGCGAATTGGGTACTTAATTTTTCAGACGAATTTTTCATTTTTTTAACGAATTTTTCAATTTTGACGAATTTTTTTGAATGACACCGGTGTTTCATTTGACACAAAATATTAATTTTGGGGCTAGTTTGGATGAGAAGAGGGACCAAATCAAAGGATGCTCAGAAAATGGCGATTTTTAGTGAGAAAAACGAGCGTTTTACTGAGCATCTTTTGGCTTGGTCCCCCTCATCGAACTAGTACCTTAATTTCTTATTTAGGTTGATGAAGAATATATTCAAGATCGATTCAACTTGACTGGTCTTTCAGAGCAAGTCCCGCATTTTCGACAAGCTCTCGACATGATACTTGATTTGGAACCAGGTTATTTGTAATTTCATTTTTTCAGGCACTTGATTACCAACCGTAGTTTTTGTTATCTTTCGACCTGCGGTCTTTTTAAATAGTTAGTCGGCAAAATAATTTTCAAGCTTCGGGAATGCGCGCAATCGATTTCCGCATAAAATTACCCTTATATGGGTCATTTTTAGGATTTTTGAAAAAAAATTCGGTTTGAAAAAACATGAAAAAATCGCCCAAATTCAGGTTTTTTATACACCCTGTAATTGTTAAAACATGTCCACAGGTCAAAAGATATCAAAGACTAGTAAATTTTAAGCATGTTTTCCGCTATTCGATAAAGGTAGAAAAATTTAGACGATGAATACGAAGAAGGTCAATCTGACTTGGTGGAGCAAGCAGCAGAAATGCTATATGGCTTGATCCATGCCCGCTATATCTTGACAAATCGCGGCATTCAACAAATGATTGAGAAATGGAAGAATGAAGAATTTGGGACGTGCCCGCGAGTATATTGTGAAAATCAGCCGATGCTGCCCATTGGTAGTCTTAAAAATGCGAATATCTAAAGGATGGATTTTTTAGGGCTGTCGGATGTAGCAGGAGAATCAATGGTCCGAGTTTATTGTCCAAAGTGTTGTGATATCTACATTCCTCGTTCATCGAAACACCACCACACAGACGGCGCATATTTCGGCACCGGGTTTCCGCATATGCTTTTCTTTGTTCATCCGGAATTGCGACCGCCACGTCCTACAAAGAGCTATGTTCCAAGGTAGGGTAAAAAAATAATGCACAACTTCGAAGAAAAAAATCGAATAATCAAATTACAGCCGTTATTGCTGTTTTTAGAGTTGTTTTGCGAAAAAAATTCAAATTCGGGGTTTTCGTGTCAATATTCAGATCAATTCAATTCGTTTCCGGATGCCTTCTGGAACTGGGTCCGGATTTCTAGACGATTTCCGGACGACTATTTGTCGAAAATTGCCAAAAAAGGTGTTACAGGTTTCAAAATTCCTGATAGAGGTAAAATAAATGCATGTTGGATCCTCGAGCATCAGGATACAACATTATGGGTATCATATTGGTGCAGCAACTCGTCAGAAATTTAGTCGTCGGAAATATTTACTCTCAGGGCAAATACTTCCGATTCGATTTCCGACGGGTTACACCAATATGAACCCCCATTTCTGACGGCTTTTCTGATAGATTTTAATCTCCTCTTTCATATTCTGCAAAAACTTTTGAACAACATTTAAAAAATGCCCATTTTCGATGGATTTACAACCAACACCTTTTGACCATTTCCGACAGATAGCGTTGATAGCGCGGACCCTTTGGATATTTGTTGACGTTCATAAAGTTGACACGATAAATGTTTTCGAACTTCTGTCGATTGAATGATCTTTTGCCTGATGTTCAATGAAATTTTTAATTATTGAAACGATTGATCCTAATTTTTTCAAAAAAGAATAGGATTGATCGTTTCGTGTCAACTTTATGAAGGTCTATTTGTTAGAGGGAGAGCAGCAGCTGGTCACGTTTCATTTGATCAACAATCACACTACTTTTTTTTAGATTGTATGGATTCAAGATCAGTCCGTTGGCCTACAATAACCAGAATCAAAACCACCAATAAAAGAATTTGTGTTGGGCTTATGTTAATGAGAAATATTGAAAATCTTCTTCTCCACTTTGTGAATTGATATTTTTTATTTCCATATTATTTTATATTGTGCATGAGTTGACAAATAAACTTTGTGTACAATTTTGTAAAATTTGGAAAGAAATGACGTTTTTTGCGTCTGATACTGTTGAGAGTACATTGTGTTAGGATAATTTCTCATTTATTTAAAAGTAGGCTGGCCTAGGTTCGATCTGTTGCTATCTTGTACTATCTTAAAACTAGAAATCGCCTAGAAAAGCCCCTAGCCGATTTTCCGGCAAAAATTCGAAAATTTTGAAACTTCGGGTTTTTGCCCCTTGGAGGACCAAGGGAAAAAGTCGAATTTTTTGTTTTCGATTTTTTACTCAGATCGTTTTCCTGAATCAGGGAAGCGTTTTTTCCGCTTAGAAAATGTTAGATTCGGATTTCCCGCATGTTTTTACCCCTAGAGGGGTCATTTCCAGAAAATTTTTTCATGTGGGTGCCCCCCTCCCCTTGTGTAGTAGCTCCCAAATGTCGTGTCTGAAAATACAAACAAATCGATAGTACATAAGAGTATAATTTTATAGGGTAAAATCTAAACAAGATGAGTAGTTCAGAAGAGGTTTCATGGATTGCATGGTTTTGTGGGCTTCGCGGAAATGACTTCTTTTGTGAAGTAATCTCCTTTAAAAAAAGAGTGTTCATGTTCAAAAATGTTCTTTATAGGTAGATGAAGAATACATCCAAGACAGATTTAATTTAACAGGGCTTTCAGAACAAGTCCCACATTTTCGACAAGCATTAGACATGATTTTAGACCTAGAACCAGGTGTGCTTTTAGTTATAATTCCACAAGTACCTAGAAGTTACAGACGATGAATACGAAGAAGGTCAATCAGACTTGGTGGAGCAAGCAGCAGAAATGCTATATGGCTTGATTCATGCCCGCTACATCTTGACAAATCGCGGCATTCAACAAATGATTGAGAAGTGGAAGAATGAAGAATTTGGGACGTGCCCGCGAGTGTATTGTGAAAATCAGCCGATGCTACCCATCGGTAGGTTGGTCAATTTTTATAGTCGAAAATTTTTTTTTGGCTACCACGGAACTTTTATTCAACGTGTACACTGAAACGAAAAGAAACGTGGATCCTTATATAGCTTTTTGATGCATCCCTGCGTGGTCGTATGGCAGGAAAATAAGGATTAGCACCAATCCTGATTTTTCCGCCATACGACCACGCAGGGATGCATCAAAAAGCAGTATAAGATTCCACGTTTCTTTTCGTTTCAATGTACACGCTGCCTGATTCAATAAAAAGTTCCGTGGTAGCCAAAAAAATTTTTCCGCCTATAAACCATGGAAGAAAATTTAGGCCTATCCGATGTGGCTGGTGAATCAATGGTCCGAGTCTACTGTCCCCGTTGCCAAGATATTTACATCCCTAGGTCATCTAAACACCATCATGCGGATGGAGCATATTTCGGCACTGGTTTTCCGCACATGTTGTTTTTCGTGCATCCAGAATTGCGTCCAAAAGCACCGGCAAAAAGTTATATACCAAGGTATAAAAAAGTTTCTAATTCTCATATGGCCCAGTTCGGTACTACTAGTTTCCTTGAGAGGGTCCACTTGAAAAAATTTTTTAAATGGAAGTTCGATTTTTGGATTCTACACAAAAAATAGCCAAGGACTTGAATTTTTCAAAAATGGAAGTCTTGGGCTATTTTTGCGTAGAATCCAAAAATCGCACTCAATAATTGTGAACACGCTCGCTCACACTTGCGTAGAATCCAAAAATTGGACGGTACTTATGCACTATCACCCAGGCTGAAAACAAAAAAAAATCAATGTTTCATCTTTTTTAGGCTTTGGTTTAGGATAAAGGCTTAGACCTAGGCCTAAGCCTAGGTCTAAGCTTAGGCCTAAGCCTAAACCAAAGCCCAAAAAAGATGAAAAATTGATTTTTTCAGCCTGGGGGATAGTGCATAAATTTAAATCCTCAATCGGACTTCCATTTTTTAAAAATTTTTCAAGTAGGCCCCCTAAAGGAAACTAGTATACGGTTCGATGATAGGAACCGGACCCATATACAAAAAATTTCAGACTTTATGGTTTCAAAATTAGCAATCTTGCGTATCAATTACAACATCAAGCTGCTCTTACTCATCTAAATGCTCAAGCAGATGGTACTACTGCTAGTGTAAGCCGTAATTCACAATCTCGTGCCAATTCAACTCGTCCAAGTGGTTCTGTAGCCTATGAAGGTGTTGCTTAATGAAGAAAAACCCGGTAGTGCATAGTAATCAAATTCATAAAATTGTATTATTGTGTAATTTATGCTTGTCAAAAACAGATTTCTACAGGGTGAGCCAACAAAACCGTACTTTGCGTTTTTTCAAAAATCGCATGAAAATACCCCTTATAGATGTTTCATTCATTTTTGCTCACTTGTCACTAATCAAGTATAATAATCGACCCCTGAGCGCCGGTGTCGTTTATATAAAAATAGTTTAACTCATATTATACGTCAAGAAAAAAAAGAATTTATTTATCTGAATCTTGAAAAATATATAACATAAAACGTGGCTACCAAGCCTTAATCGAAAATAAGAATTCAAACATGAAACAAATAAAACAAATATAAATTTAGATGCTTTTACACAAGAAAATGCACTCTATACAAGCTTCAATTTATAGATTTTTTTAGTTTCACAAATAAAATAATTGAAGCTTGTTTAGACCAATTATAACACTTGTCGGTCGGTAGTGATGCTTCGAAATTTGTTACATGTTTCAAAACATGTAACATGTTTTTTGAAATTCTATGAAATTTGTTACATTTATGGGCTACTATTATTGGCCTCGGATTAAGTAACTTTTTAGCTATCGTGTGTACAAGTTGTTTGGAAAATTTTCGAGAAAAATCAAAATATTTAACAAGTTTAAAACATCCTTGAAACTTGTTAAACATTTTGATTTTTCTCGAAAATTTCCCAAACAACTTGTTACATGATAGCTAAAAAAGTTAATTAATCCGAGGCCAATAGTCATCATAAGTGTAACAAGTTTCGTAGAATTTCAAAAAACATGTTATTGAAACATGTAACAGATGTTGAAACATCACTATTAAATACATTAGTGATAAATCAATAGCAGCTTTAAAAAATGATATTGTTTTTGGATCAGATGTTTGTCGTAAAATTGAGCAAAGACATGAAATATTTAAACTTCATTTAAAAAACAAGTGCTGAATTAAGCATTAAAATTTACACAAAACTATCAAGGAATAACAACAAAAAATATTGGATGATATTTTTTGCATCTAAAAAAACTTTTTTGACCTAAATTTATTTTTTGTATCTAAAATCTTATTTTTTTATCGGATTCAATTTTTTGTATCAGAAAAACATTTTTTTATGATCTTGCATGTTAAATACTCGAGAATGCGTCTTGAGTCTTACAAATTCGTTTTTAGAGTTTTTTCAACAATTTCGATATTCTAAAAACGAATTTGTAAACTAATAAAACGCATTTTTGAGTACTCAACATACAATTTTAGACCAGAAAATGTTTTTTAATTAAAAAATTGGATCCTATCAATAAAAATAAGATCTTAGGTGCAAAAAATATCATCCAAAAATATTCGGTTAAAATATAAGTTGCGATATGCGAAAATAAAACAACAAAACCCGAAGCAATAAACGTGTAGGCTCAAGGAAACAATTAGTTTAAGGTTAGGAGAGAATTTAAGAACAATAATCCCGGAATATAAAATTGGATATATATGCAACCTTGGACAAATTGTAGCAACATGTTTATAGCCAGTTGTTTAGCGGATAACTTTGACCAAACGGATGAAAACTCTTCAAGAAGAATGCACGGCCAGAATNTGGACAAATTGTAGCAACATGTTTATAGCCAGTTGTTTAGCGGATAACTTTGACCAAACGGATGAAAACTCTTCAAGAAGAATGCACGGCCAGAATTTGAAGTTGGCTCTTCGCACGAGCTGTCGCTAAATTCACGGCCACGTTTCTTTTCAATGAAGTTCGCAATTTCTTCCCACTCGCCGTTCAAATCTGAATGTTCTTGATTTTCCAGAAGTGCATTTTGGACTTTTTGCTTGAAGTTTGCTACAATACTGTTGTTGAAATCAGTCGTTGGAAAGCCTTGTTGTCCTAAATAAAGTTTTCACTTGACCAAAAGGGTATAAAAACGAGTTTATCTACAGGATCCAAATGGCTGCCATTTTTAATGTCTTTCAACTAAAGGTGGACAAACAGGGGTGGAGAAGGGGGTCTGGTGCTGGGTCGTCACAAACTTTTCAAAATTTAAATTTTATAACCATTTTCCTATGACTTTTCGTATTTGAGGCCTGAAAGTCATTTTTTGCAGAAACAACCTCGTAAATCGATCACCTCACCCTGGGGTGCATGAACACCTATGCTGAGGACCCTTGTTGTTTTTGAGTCCCCGCGAAAATTTTTCTGAATACTTACTGCTCACATCCCCTTTGTCATCTGCGCTTTCCTGATGGGGCTTGTTAAAAATGAAACGAAATGAACGTACCAGAAAACCACGAATCTGAAATGATGCTTTCGGTATCAGTTCCAGTGATAATGCCAGGAATTCCTTGAACTTCTTGCGCATTCATATAGGGATTGACAAATGCGCACGGATAGAACGGCGACGATGCGGTACGATACTGATTTTCATAGTCCGATGGGGTGCCGGAATAAGCCGTTTCTGTAGTATAGCCATGATTTGGTTCTTGCTGCTGCTGTTGTTGCAATGACATCACTGGATAAGTCGTCGGTGGTGGAGTCGTTTGATAGAATTCGAGAGGTAAAATTTCTGGCAACGACGACGTCGATTCTGAAAAAAATGAACGTTACAGGCGCAAAGGGGGTGGAATTCAGGGATTCTAAGTATGGCTATGAAAAATATATTTTTGATTTAAAAAAATTGTGTATTTTATGGTAAAATTCAACGTTAGTGTAAGTCGAACCCGAGATCTTTTAAGTCAACAATTCGAGAAAAATAACATATTTTGGTCTAAAAAAGACGATTTCTTTCCCCGCATATTTTTATCCCAATGGAGTTGTTTTTAGACCAATCGCATTTTTGCGGCTTTTCGCTTCAATACACAATACACCTCTGAACCAGGGAAGTATTTTTTCGCTTCGAAAATGTCAAATTCGGATTCTCCGCATGTTTTTACCCTTAGAAGGACCATTTTCAGACAAATTCTCCACCTGGGTGCCCCCCCCACATTGTGTAGTAGCTCCAAAGTTTTCCAACCCTATCTGCCAATGTGTAGTTACAGAAGTTTTTGAGAAATAAACTTACGTGCAAGATTAGATGGAAGTGTACTAAGCGACTCCAAAAGAACGGGAATTTGATCGAGTCGAGGCACGTAGCGCAATTCTTCAACACCGTGTGCATACCAACACTTCGAGCCATATCTTAAAATCAAAGTAAAACAAAAGTAAACGAGATAGATACTCATCCCAAATTAGAAAAAGCAAATTTTACTAGCAAATTTTACTTGCAAATTTGATTGTTCTTCCAACTATCACAAACTGAAGTCTTAAACAAAGCAGGATTCTTCCAATTCACGCCCTGCTGTCTATAGGATTCGCGTGTCAAATGCGACGTCCTAAAATGTGCGTTTCAAAGAATAAAGAAAAAAATCGGGGCTATTCAAGTCTAATGACGTGAAAAATTGAATATTTTTACAGAAAATCGCTCCTTTAGCGTAATTTTTAACGAGGAATCCAAACAATGCACTTCCGAAGGTAAAAACACTTCCCTGACACTATTTCGATCCAAGTTCATATAACTGGAAAATGATATAACATGCGATTCTTGTTCGTTTTCTGATAAAAATAAGAGAAACGATCTGTGTTTCTACTTGTACAAACATGTATAAAGTATAAAAGCCTAAAAAGCAACAAATACCGTTCGTTGAACAACTACAAGAAACAAAGATCAAGATGGCAACATTGGGCCACATTGTGAACAAGAATCACATGTTATACTATTAAACTTTGCTCAAACAGTATCAGGAAAGAGTTTTTACACTTCGGGAGTGTGTTTTTTGGATTCCTCGTTAAAAATTATGCTAAAGGGGTCATTTTCTAGAAAAAAATTTCAATTTTTTCAAATCATTGAGCCCCAGACTTAAATAGTCCCAAAAAACCTACATCAAAATATCCTTGTAAAGAAGATGATTAGCCGCAATAAGTTTTGCCAAAGCAGTCTCATCCGGGTTTAATGGCGCATCATTAATAGTATTAGCCACATAGACATTTGTTGGTTGTATGAAAGGAACTGTCGTTGAAAAACCTTCATTCATAGTTGGCAAGAATGGTGGTGGGCTAATTGCTTGATCAGTTTGCGCCCACAAGTTGTTACTTTCAGAAACCGTAGACATTTTTTTCGTAAAAATTCGATCTAAAAACAGTTCCTTGTATTTGTTTGGAAGATTTTTTCAGCGATAAAATTTTAGAAATCGAAATTTTGATTAGAAAATCACCCCAAATTTGTTTTAGGATCGAAATCTGTGCTATTAAAAACCCTATAGTGAAAAAAACAGCATCAAAAATGCTTTTTTTTCTTGAAAACTTATGATAAAAAGAATAGAGGTTACAGTACAGGCAATATAAGGGAAATGGCCAAAAAAACGGCAATAGGAAGGAGTCCACCGCACATAAATTTAGAGGAATTTTACGCACATCTTTTAAATTTCAAAATTGCCACAGTCAATTTCGATAAGTCCACGGTCTTGGTGTCATTCGATAGCTAAGGGTTAGACCTTTAAAATGACACCAAACTTATCGAAATTGACTGTGGCAATTTTGAAATTTAAAAGATGTGCGTAAAATCCGTGAGAAAAATCCTCGTGAATAAAACCCGTGCGGATTTTCAATGTGCGGTGGATTCCTTCCTATTGCCAAAAAAACGTCCGGATTTTTTCCAACTTCAAAAAATGGCTAAAAAATATCAGGGAGCAAAAATTCGGGGACAGATCGACAAAAATTCGGAGACACTACCACTGTCGGATTTTGCGTTTTTTGTATCGAAAACACCGAAAAACGCAAAATCCCACAGGGGTAGTGTCCCCGAGTTTTTGTCGGTCTATCCCCGAACGTTTGCCCCTACCCCCGATAACTATAATTTTCATGATTCTAAGTTCATATAGGTAATTTTCAGCGGGGAATCGATTGACGCTATTATTTTTTTAAATTTCATAACCATCACATAAAAATGCAATTTTTGGTCCCTACTTTTATGCGAGAAAATTCTTTGGCGACAATGCACTTTTGTGCGACAAAATTCGGCTAATACACATTTGACCTCAAAAAATTACACAATTGACCTCATTTTTTGTCGATTGCCGTTTTACGTTGACCTGAGGTCAAATGTGTAATTTTGAGAAAGGTCAAATGTGTATTAGCCTAAAATCCACTAAAAAGTGTTTTGCCGCACAAAAGTGAAATTTTTGTCACTGAGGAAAACATTTATCCTGTGGAAAAGATCAAATGAAGTTGCGAACAGACATTGTATACGATCGAAAAAACACTACATAAAACTTTTATTTTATGATAAAAGTGTAAATAACTTTTTATACAGAAAATTGCTTTAGGCTATATTAAGAAACAAACTATGCTGGCAATATTTAAAAAAGTTGTTTGATGTTTGCCGAGTCTGTTTTTAAGGGGTTCTCATCAGGAGTACCCAGAGTAGAGGGGGCCGCCCACCCCACTTCCGAACGGAGCGCGTCCAGGGGGTCGAAAAGGTGCCATCACCCATTGAGTGATGGGTGGGTGAATTTTGGGTGCTATCACCCATTTTTTCGCCCCCTGTGCGCGTCCGGAAATTCGCATTTCCAAATGGCTAGCGTCCGGACACGATCTCCAGATGACTTCCGGGCGGTTAGCGTCCGAAAATCGACGTGAAATACGTTTCACGACTGGCGCGCACACTAAACGTCTCGAATTACAGGGTGTTCACAAAAAACCGGACACTTTTTTATTTCGCGTTTTCTCGGCCTCCCGAAAAGATTTTTCGATGATCTTTTTTCTGCATATAGCTCATCTCCTCTAGTTTCTTTTTCGGATGTTTTTAGCAAAAAATTTCGAAATTTACATACTTGAAATTTGCTATTTTTTGTCGAAAATCTTTCATGTTGCCTTAAAAACTTAGCTTTTTAAGAAATTTATCGCTAACCTTGGTCAAAAATCGCAAATTTCAAGTATGTAAAATTCGTAATTTTTTGCTAAAAACATCCGGAAAAGAAACTAGAGGAGGTGAGCTATATGCAGAAAAAAAGATCATCGAAAAATCTTTTACGGAAGCCGAGAAAACGCGAAAAAAATTTCCGTTTTTTTGTGAAACACCATGTAAACTAATTCGAGAAGAGAAACGTCTCGAATTCGAGAAAATTATAAAGTATTCGAGACGCTACATGTGTACAAACTTGTACGTAGGGTTGCACGGTGGAAATCGGAAATATGGTTACCCGACATTTTTTCCCTTATCACTTTTGTTCCCTTAAAGGGGGATAATTTATCGCGACAGGATCTCCGAAGAAAAAAAATTTTTCGACATTTTTCAAAAAAATGACATTTCTAGGGGTAATTTTATGCGAGAAATCGATTCCACGCATTCCCGAAGCATGAAAACGCTTCCTTGACCCTGATTCAGGGAATGGGGTGGGTGTATTGAAGCGAAAATCATACATTTTCGGATTTTTATGAGAAAACCGTCGATTCTTAGGTTTTTCTAGGCGGGGAGTCGATTGCGCGCACTCCCGAACTGTGAAAACGCTTCCATGACCTTGATTCAGGCAAGGTATCGGTGTATTGAAGCGAAAATCAAACATTTTTGAATTTTTATGAGAAAACCGTCGATTCTTAGGTTTTTCTAGGCGGGGAATCGATTGTGCACATTCTCGAAGCATGAAAACGCTTCCTTGACCATGTTTCAGAGACTGTAAATGCTTCCTTTAGCGATATTATTCAAAATTTTGGATTTTTTCGAATCGTTTATCTTGGGTTTTTGCTTTTTGAGGTTTTCTTCAAAAAAAACTTTTTTGCACGAAAAACAAAATTCTTGCGGATTAGTGATTTTCATCACAAAAAATACTCTAGATACAAATTTTTCATGCAAAAAAATTTTTTTTGAAAGAAAACCTCAAAAAACAAAAACCCAAGATAAACGATTCGAAAAAATTCAAAATTTTGAATAAAATCGCTAAAGGAAGCATTTACAGTCTCTGAAACATGGTCAAGGGAGCGTTTTCATGCTTCGAGAATGTGCACAATCGATTCCCCGCCTAGAAAAACCTAAGAATCAACGGTTTTCTCATAAAAATCCGAAAATGTTTGATTTTCGCTTCAATACACCGATACCTTGCCTGAATCAAGGTCATGGAAGCGTTTTCACAGTTCGGGAGCGTGCGCAATCGACTCCCCGCCTAGAAAAACCTAAGAATCGACGGTTTTCTCATAAAAATCCGAAAATGTATGATTTTCGCTTCAATACACCCACCCCATTCCCTGAATCAGGGTCAAGGAAGCGTTTTCATGCTTCGGGAATGCG
>OZJO01024936.1:0-29604 GCA_900406225.1 Acrobeloides nanus | reverse complement strand
GGCTTAGGCGTAGGTTTAGGCTTGGGCTTAGGCTTAGGCTTGTGCTTGGGCTTAGGCGTAGGTTTAGGCTTGTGCTTAGGCGTAAGTTTAGGCTTGGGCTTAGGCTTAGGTTTAGGCTTAGTCTTAGGCTGAAGCTTAGGTTAGGCTTAGGCCTGCCTTCTTTTTCTTTTACTTGAAAATGCGAATAAATTGGAGATCTTGAAGTTGACTCCAACCGTTTTAATTGCCTTGAAGTACTGACATAGAATCTCTAAAATTGATTTTTGTAATTTTTGATATTAGTTCATTGAAAAGAAGCCTTGAAAATATTTTAAAATCCTACCAAAACAGCCAAATAAATAAAAATCAATGGGCCAATCGCAAACAAAGATGCTGGTGTAGCCCATGCTATAACAAGAAGGATTTCAATGGAAGCTATCGCAGTCTGGACAAAAGATATTAAAGATCTTGGGATGGCTGTGTCCACTCCATCGACATCCTAAAATTTTTCAGTTGTGCTAAAATTTTCAATAGAGGCAATGATACCTTGCTAAACCGGTTCAAAATCCGTCCAATAGGAGTCACATCGAAGAAAGACATAGGGGATCTCAAGATATTAGAGAGCATATTTTCATGTAGGATAGAGCTAGCATATACCATACCAAGAGCCATGATAATAGCGGCAGAGGTGACAAATAGAACTAAAATTTATCTTTTCATATTAAACGAGAAATGTCTGTTTGTGTCACAGAATTTTGTAACCTTAAGTCCAATCCCGTTAAGACTTAGATTTTTGGAAAGAGATCGGTGAGAGAAGAAAAATGACACCAAAACCGTGGTGGTACCCCTTCTGGAAAAATTAAAAAATTAATTTTTTCATTTTCGCCTTTTATGCCTTAGTATGTGGTCAGAAATTAAAATCTTTTTGATTATCTGCCTTCATCGCTCAGTTGGTAAGGCGTTAACTTTGCAGTTGTGAAATGCACAGGTTCGATCCCCGAGTAGGAATGTGAACGATAGAGCTATTTTGTAATCGAATACGTAAACGTCAAAAGCGGCCTGTTGGCCGCCTTTCAAGCTTGTTTCTTAACATAAATTTTACCTTGTCCCAAGCCCAATGCCGCATAAACCCCCAATCTAAAGCGAGTTTCACTTGAATCTGTTTCATTCCTCATTTGGATTTCTTTTGCATGATCTGACCAGTTGGCTAACCATAGATTACCACAAATTCCCATTGAACTACCCATAATATCGACCAATAGAAAAGTGACAGCAATTTTAAAGCCAATTGCTCTGATATAGGCCATATAGACTATAAATTTGACCTAGACAAGAAATATGTAAATTTTTTATTTTAATGTCTGAATATGCTTTCGGATACTCGGTTCAAGACTCAAAAAAATCTGAGGAAATGAGTTTTATAAGATAGCCTCTCCGGGACAAAAATGGCCCGGCTTCAATTGGATTATTTGGAGCTTGAATTCGAGAAAAGGGATGAACCATGTTCACTTTTTTATGGTACAAGATTCAATTTTTAGGGTTCGCTTAAAATCATTTATCTGCCATATTTTATTACCTTTCCAGTTTCCACTCCCTCTTTTTCAATCAACTTTGCCTTCCCTCCATTTTTTTCATTTTCATTAGAGTTATCACTAGGTATGGGTTTTAAGCTAGGCTTCTTCGAAACTTTGAGCTCTGAGTCACTTTTTACGTGTTCCCGAGAAATTGTAGATATTGATCGATCAAATTTAGTATCGGGTCTAACTGTAGGGGGCGCTGTTCTGTCGATGGAAATTATCTAAAAAAGTTGATATTTGGGTGTGGGTAAGGTTGGAAAAAAATTACATCGCTTAGTTGACTAATTTGTCGTTTGAAATGATCCTTTTTGGACGGGTCCACTTTTTCCAGATTTGCCAAGACTTCCTCGACTTCTAAAAATTCAACATTCTAATGTTTTGGTCATATACCGAGGGGGCAATGACATAGAGAAGGGATGGGGTACTCTGGGCAGTTCCCGAATCTATGGGTCAAAGAATCAAAAAATAAAAGTCTTCCTATGCCATTGTAGTGGGGGGGGGGGTAGTTGATCTTTTAGATCTTAAAGGGGGTCCGGTTTGCGACCACCTCTCAAAAAAATTTTTGGAAATACCATTTTAGGGTAATTTTGCTATGAAAAATCGATTGAGCGCATTCCCGAAGCGTGAAAATGCTTCCTTGAGCCTGATTCAGGGAAAATATAAATTTTTTCGACTAAAAAAGCACTAGTACTTGATTTGAAATGACTTTTCTCCATCAACAAGCCTCTATGGTGCAGTGACAAAGCAGCGGCCTAGTGGTCACAAGGGTTCGAATTTCGTTCGGAGCCAAATTTTTTTGCACAGAATACAATTTTTCGATTTTTACTTTGTGCAAAAAAAACTTGGTTCCAAGCGGGATTCGAACTTGCGATCACTAAGCCGATGCTTTGTCACTTTTGTCACTACCCCATAGAGGCTTGTTGATGGAGAAACGTCTTTTCAAACCAAGTACTAGTGCTTCTTTGGTCCAAAAAATCTATATTTCCCCCGAATCAGGGTCAAGGAAGCATTTTCACGCTTCGGAAATGCGCGCAATCGACTGTTCATAGCAAAATTACCCTAAAATGGTACTTTTCAAAAAAAATTTTTCGAGAGGTCGCAAACTGGACCCCCCTTTAAGTGTATCCGAAGAAGCGGTTGTGACAGCTCTTTCTTATATCTTTCTTCCTACCTTCTTCCCCAATACTTGTCGCTCTTCCTTTATTTTTCGCTTCTTCCATCAAAAATTCTTCCAAAATGTCCGAAAAATCACCACTACTCTTAATCAAGCCCTCGTATGTTCCACTCTCAGAAATTCTGCCATCTAAATTTTTCGATTTTTCTCAATTTTTCGTTTCAATAAACAAACCTTTCATCACGATAATTTGATCACAATGTTTCAAAAAATGCAAACCATGTGTCACAAAAATTCGGGTTTTGTTCTTGAGGAGACCTGTTTGAGAAGCTGAAAGAGAAAAGGTGTTAATGAAATAAAAGTTAGCACCGATCTTACATATAACATTTTCAAAAATGCTTTTGCCAACATGTGCATCAACAGCTGCCAAGGAGTCATCTAGTAGATAGATGTCACTGTCGGAGTATAGAGCCCTGGCCAAACTGACTCGTTGTTTTTGGCCACCAGAGAGGTTGATGCCCTGGAATTTTGAAATTAAGGTCTCTGTTTTTCTATGTGCGTTTTCACACTTCGAGAGTGCGCGTAATCGATTCCCCGCATAAAATTATCCCGGATCATTTTTAGAAAAAAATTTTCGGGTCCAAAATTCATGAAAAAATCACGAAAATTTTTAGGACACACTGTATATTTTACCTTTTCTCCAATTTCCGTCGCATCGCCAGCCGGTAGAGACTCCAAATCTTGCGCCAACGAACAAGCCTCCAAAACTTTCTTATATAATTTCTCATTAAACTCTTGATTGAACAAAATATTGCTCTTCAAACTCAAATTTTGAATCCAGGCTTGTTGTGGCACATAAGCCACACGACCACGCAGGGACACATAACCATCGTTTCTGTGCATCTCTCCTAAAATGCAAAATTTCTTGTATAGATTAAAAATTAAGGTCATACCTAGGGACGTACGTCTAAAGGCTCATACCCGTACATCCTTGTAACGTAAAAAGTTGTGCACAACTTTTTTTCATGTTTTTTCTGTTTAAGGTCATATATAATAGTTTATATAGTGGTAATTTTAAATTTATAAATTTTTGAGTCGATTTTTGATCATTTTGGAATATTTTTTTATAGTTTTGCGATTTTATGAGATTTAATGCTTATTTAAATAAAACTTTGTTATTTTAAAATGAATTTTTAATCTAGATAATATTTACTCAAAAATGGCTAATTGTTTGGCAAACAAAATACTTATCTTTTCTATATTCGTTTTAATACATCGACCCCTTCCCTGAATCAGGGGCAGATATAAATCTTTAGGGTTTGGGAACTAGCGCAATCGATTTCTGAGGCCCAATTTTCTATTAATGAAAAAAACCGCATTGAAAACGGTATTTCCTGTCAGGATATCGTCCGATGCACAAAAATCACACTTTTTCAATGTAAACTGCGTGTACGTTTTGAGATTTTTTCAAGTCGATTTAAGCGAAAATAAAACCGTTTTTGATGCGGTTTTTTTCAGTATAGTCCATTTTTAACTCTAAAAAACAGTTTGCAATCGAAATTATGGTGACAACGTGTGTTTTTAACGAGTTTGAAAAACACGCGTACGTCCCTAGTCATACCCAAAAGTGCCGACAGAAGGCTGGATTTTCCGGAACCAATTCGACCTACTATGGCTACTAGAGAGCCTTTTTGGATATCCAAATTAATGTCGTTCAAAGTTTGAGTGTTATTTTGGTCCCATGAGAAACAGCCATTTTTCATAGATACGGCGTATTCTAAAAATGGGGTATGATACTAGTATTATTGGGAGGGATATACCTTCTAGAGCAGTTTCATCCGATGGCATCTCTTCAATTTCCTCTTCGGCCAAAAATGTCTTCATCCTCTTGTTACTAACTTGAAGTTGAATGGTCATGCCGAATACCGTGCCAAAAACTGCTAACGGGAATCTAAGGATGTTAAATAGGGATAGAGCCACAAAAGTGATTTGAGGTGTTAAAACATTGTTTTCTGGGTCGATGGTGACATATACGCTAAAAGTTGAGACGGCTACCTAGAATGTGTATAATTAGGTATAACAAATTAGGTTTATGTTTCAACATACCAAAAATGGAGCACAAGTCCACATGAGTGTCATAACCGATTGCAAATATGCCAATTTTTTCAAGACTTTGAGCTCTTTCTTCCTAATGTTAAGGATCTGTTTTTGTATGCTTGCTTCCCAGGCATATAACTTCAGAATTTTTATACCATTTAGGACATCTGACATGAGCTTGATCCTTTCATCTTTATACTTCATTTGCTCGGTCTAAACTGGGGTTTATATAGGCTGGCCCAAAAAAATTGATTTTTGTGATTTTTAGGTTCATAAGGATTTTCTTCATAGCAGAAATTTTTTCACAAAAAGTGATGTTCTACAAAGTCGTTCGTCGTGATCTCAGGAACAACTTTGTAGAACATCACTTTTTGTGAAAAAATTTCTGTTATAAAGATCCTTATGAACCTGGTTCCAGAAAGGTAAATACTTGACAGGTGTTAAAGGACCAGTCCAGTAAAAAATTGCTACAATGCTCATTTTATGAAAATTTAAAAAATCGATGCAAAATCGATTTTCCCGCAAAAATTTCAAGAACATGCCGTAAAAACAGTAAATGCTCCATTTTTCTTGATCTTTCTGAATATATCATTTTTTCATATGGTTGTAACTGACTGGACTGGTCTTTAATCACAGTGTGAGTAATGGAAAAATACACTGTCAAGTATTTACCAATTAACGGGCATCAGATGTAGGTCTCGGTAGCACAATGGTAGTGCACTTGGATGGTAGTCAGGATGCCCGAATTCGAGTCTCGGCCGGATTCGATAAGTTTCATAATAAACTTTTATAAAACAATTGTACGTTTCCAGTTTAGAAGGACGGGAAAGGGGTGGGTGGCTAAAAAAGGTAAGGACTAAAAAGGAGTGGGCCAAAAAAGCAAGGACTATGGAAAGAGTAGAGGCCCAACTCTTTTTTACCTGATAACTCTTCATTTTATTCGAAATCAAAGAATTTATTGGTATCAATCCAACTAGGACAACTAATCCAGCAAACACTGAAACTCCCAATAGTTTATACAAGAAATAAATTGCCAATAGCACCTAAAATCGTGAACATATTGCTATACCGTTATGTATATTTTTTACTTGTAATGGTGATGACCAGAATGAGTTGACAAAAAAAGTAGAATCTTGAAGGCGTTGGATGTCCACAGACATGAGGTTTATGATTTCTCCAACTGTGCGATTTTTACGAGATTTGTTCGATAGAACCAAAGCTTTTTTATAGACCATAGAGGTGAGGACGGATCGGATATACATTCCAAGTCTGAACATGGCATGATAATATTGGTGGAGAATCTAAATTGGAAAAAAATATGGACTGACTAGGGATGCGCAAGTTACAAAAAGTAAAAACTCACCCCCTTATTTTCCAGAGGCCACAACGAGACAAAATAGTCACCATTATCACTATGAACAGTTTTTGTTTGTGCTCAAAATTCGCATATTTTTGGCCGGTGACAAGGTTTATCACTTGTAACTTATGTATCCCTAGACTGGACCTTTAGGGTGCTCCTTAGTCGTTGTCACGCCCAAAAAACACTGTTAAATGAGCTGTGAAACGTTGTCGAGCTCAATAAAAAACGCTGTTAAACGTTGTCGAAAAATCGTTGTCGCGCGACAATGTTCGACAACGTTTAACAACGTTTTTTATTGAGCTCGACAACGTTTCACAGATCATTTAACAGTGTTTTTTGGGCGCGACAACGACTAACGAGCAGCCTTAAAAGCATACCATAGATTGAACCAACACTATTACAAACATCATCGCGGCTATAGCCACTCCCATCCACAATGGCTTAGTCTTATCTTGCATAAAACTAATCAGAGCACTAAGTAGCTGTGGAGAAATAAACAGTAAGAGATCGAAAATAAGCTTGTACACCGCATGACCCAAAAATGGCCATTTAAAAGTTTGGAAAAGTGGCCATAAAACGGATGGAGCTGGCTTTTCTTTTTCTTTCTTTTTTGAGGTTTCTTCGATTTCTGGATGGTCCTGGAATTTTCATTTTTGAAAGTAATTTTTTCAGTATAGATCCTTACTTGAAGTTTGTCAGTACCTTTGGCATGGCCATTTTGTTCCAGTTTGATTTTATCACCGACTTTTTCGGGTGTCTTTTTCTTGGACTTATAAAAGCCTAATTTTTCAATTTTTAAAAAATATTTTTTTAAATTTCTCTTACTAGCCAAATGTTTCTTCCAAATAGCTTCAAATTTTGGCAGCAAATGCTTAGACCTATCCCTAGAATTCAAATCCCATAAATCATCTATGACCAAAGGGCGGCGATTTCCAACAACAGCTAGTGGAGTAAACCACCAAAAAGTGACCTGATTCAAGAAGGACACAAAAAGTTCTGGGCATGTTTTCTTCTAGAAATATGTTTCCGAAATCAGTGAAGACTATTTATATGTACCTGGATTTTGAAATTTTCTGGTGTATCGGCGAAACAGGATAGGATGAGTTCCAAAATGACTACTGGGTAGTAGATCATGTAAAGGATAAAGCGGATATTGTCAAAATCGGGTGTCTGAAATGGAATATTTAGTCTTAAAGGACCAGGCCACTCAGATACAATCATATGAAAAAATGATATATTCGGAAATATCATGAAAAATTGAGCATTTTTTGTTTTCAAGGCATGTTCTGAATCGTTGTAGTTTTCGAGGTAATTGCGTTTGAAATTTGAAATTTGTTACAAGCTTTTCGTTGTAATACATAGATTCAAAAAAGTTTGTGTATTACAACAAATCCTTACCTCCGAGCTATTCAAAACCATATCCAGCTTATGCCGAAACTCCGGAAATCCACATACTGTCAATAACAACCAAAAATTAAACAGAATTCCCGATGCCACCAGACCATATTTCCTACATGCATTCAATAAATTAAATGCTAAAATAAGAGATATAAGTAATAATCCCGGTCCATAGACATGATAAGACGGGATTTTTATAGCCAATATTGTTGACTGGTATAATCCATGTACTAGAAGAATACCCACATCGGCTATGAGTACTCCGCAAAATATCTATAGAAGAATATGGTTAGGATAGATGATATAGCCAATTTCCGCGCAAGGCCGAAAATTTTTGATAGCCCATAGCAGTACTTTAGAAGACGCCCATCCGATCTAGTAAGTTAGGCAATGTTGAGGCAGACAGATTCGATCCCGATAGGATCAAACTTTTTGTTTTCAATAAAATAATGATCGGCAAATAATCTCTAATAATTTTTGCCTATCATTATTTTTTTTGTCCCCAGCGGAATCTAACCTGGTTGTCTCGACGTAGCTTAACAGATCATACGGCTTCGTTATCCACTGCACTAAGGGCTATCAAAAATTTTCAGACTGTCTCGGGAACTGACTATAATATATAAAAATCTCTTACTAAGCGATACGATATAGATGAGCACTTTTTGAGTGGACCATTCTTGGTTTTATGTAAAGCATATAATATGATAGGTAGGAATAAACACAAAAATATGCACGGGATTAAGACCAGAATTGTATGCTGATAGCATTCAGAAATGTGTGGCACAACATTTGATGTTAAGTTATCAGAAGGGGTAAGGAGAATCTAAAGGTTGTAACTGACTGGGTCGAGTCCAGTCAGTTACAACCATATAAAAAAAATGATATATTCGGAAAGAGCATGAAAAATGGAATATTTTTTGTTTTTACGGCATGTTCTGAATCGTTGTAGTTTTCGAGATAATTGCGTTTGAAATTTTCTCAACGAGATCTGGAAAGGAAAATGTGATTTTACCAAAAAGTGTTATTTTTCAATCTGCTCTAGGTCTCGTACGAATGCATCATGGAATGAAAAAATGCCATCATCGTGTTCAGCGTACCCGAAAACGATAGAATCATGCCATTTTTATATTCAGCCATTTTAAAAAATGCGCGTTCTCGACCATTGAAAATCTTGTATCATATATGCTACACTGCGCAGTAAGGGGTTAAAGGACAGATCCAATTTTAAAAACTTTCTTTTTTGCATTTTTATAAGAAATCACGTTTTCATTGTAATAAACAAATTTTTTTTAATTTTTGTAATTTATTACCTGTTCATCATCACAAAAAAGTTGTAACAAAAACATGTTTATTCAGTTATAGAAAGACCTTTTTCACTTCCTATACATAGTAAACATCAGAAATTTTCACACTATCTAAAATAAATCTTTTAGGCAGGCAACCAAAGTAGAACGTGGAAATTTAAGTTTCCACGTTCTCGACGTGGTTTAATCCGAGCTCCATAAATTTTTCAAAAAATAGTCAAAAGTTGTAACGCGAAATCGATAAAGATCGAAAAAATTCAATCATAAACATAAGATTTGGTTCGAATCTCAAGACAAGAATATAAAACGTTCAGAAATCCATGTTCAGTCATACGAACTTTGACAATGATTGTTGGTTCAATAAATTTTCTAAGTTTGCATGACTGAAAGTGAATCGAAAATGAACCAAGTCTTATAAAAGGAGATGTAGAAATCGTATACATGAGCACGTAAAGGAGATGATTTTCGGAATGCGAGTTGGGTAGGGGGGGGGGATAAGGGGAGGGATATCGACCCTTTGATGGAGATATAGGCCATAGGATTTTGTCAAGATTTTTTCAAAAANTCTTATAAAAGGAGATGTAGAAATCGTATACATGAGCACGTAAAGGGGATGATTTTCGGAATGCGAGTTGGGTAGGGGGGGGGGATAAGGGGAGGGATATCGACCCTTTGATGGAGATATAGGCCATAGGATTTTGTCAAGATTTTTTCAAAAAATTCCCAAATTTTCTTCAAAATTTTCCATATTTTTTCTCATTTTTTAGATCAAAAAATTGAAGAAAAAAATGGCGACAGGATCCTCCTATTTTCGGGCCCAAGTCGACATGGTCCTTAACCCTCTTCAACATATCAGAAATTTCCAACATTCGACATATCAGACAAATATAATGGTGATCTAAGGGACGAAGAAAAGTTATTCTTATGATTGTTGCTCAACGGAAACAAGTTCTTGAAAGAAAGATTCGGACTGAAAAGAAGAGAATTTCATAAAACACGTGACATTGTTGATTTATGAATTTTGCATCATTCATTCTATATGCTAGTAAAGTTAGAGCTAAAACTTACAGGAGAAGAGGTTTCAGATACTGGACTTACCCATGGATGGATAACGAGTATTTTGACTAACTATGATCCAAGATTTAGAAAAGCCATAAATGGAAAAGTTATAACAAAGGTGAGAATTAAAATCTGAGAAAACGAAAAATTTTAAGCAATCCAGTCGCGTAAGAGAGGGAAAGAAAATTAGGCAATTCAGTGGCGTAAGGAAGGAGGTAGAAGGGGTAATTACCCCCCCCCCCCAAATCTAAAAAATTTCTTAATAAAAATGCAAAAAAATCCCAAATTGCTTGAAAATGTTAGAAATTTTAAGGTTTTATCTTCCACAGATGATCTTACCTCCCTCAAATCCGACCCATTCTTACGCCACTGAGGCAATCTAAAAATTCAAATCGGAAAATCTAGAACTCATAGGGTCCGTTCACATATTACGTGATATAAGAGGGGGAGGGAGGGGTCTGCTCGATTATCTCGAAATATCACGAGGGGGAGGGAGGGGTCGGCAAATTATCACGTGATATCAAAATATTTTAAGGGGGTAAGCCAAAATATCACGAATTATCACGATGAGGGGGTCTAAAAATGGTGAATTTTATATCACGTAATATGTGAACAATCCCATAAAACTGTAAATTTAGATAACAGCTCGAGATATTAGCCAAAACAAAGGTTATACATCGAAAGTTTACAAAACAGAAATTTATGTCAATAATCTTAACGGCCCAGCTTATAACATTCTCATGAAAATTCCTATCAATCCCTGTCCCAACAATGATTCTCCCTACTCTGATCAAGAAAATGAGGTAATTTTTAAATTTTTCATTTTCTCAAAAATTAAAAAAATTTAGTCATCCTCCGTCCAAAATGAAAGTAGGACCGAGAAATTTCATAACGTCGAATGTGATTTTTATAATTTGTTTAAAGATACAAATAGTTTGTCTATGCCATATGTTCCTTATGCTCAAAAATTTTGTATCGAAAAGAATCAAAAAGGAGTTATATTTATGGAAGATTTGAGTGAAGATATGGAAATTCTAGATGTTTTCGATTCATTGAATGTTACTCAGGTTGGTCTGGGCTTCGAAAAATTTCTTACATTGTTAGTTTTTTTTGTTCTTTTTAGATCAAAACTATTGTTAGACATTTAGCTGAGTTTCATGCCTATTTACTTTTGAATGAAACTAAATGGAAAGGACGATTCCAGGACTTCACTTATGCAGATATGCGTGAAATGCTCCAAAAAAGAAATGACCAAGCTATTAAACTTGCTCCGGGTATAATCTTATCTGCAACGTCATGCCCTACACGACTTATATTCCCGGACTAAGCCTAAGACTAAGATTAAACATAGGATAAATCTAAGATTAATAATAAGCCTAAGCTTAAGACGAACCTACCCTACTTTATTCCACCTTTCTCTAAGAGCCAATTTCCGAGTTCAACANCCGGGTATAATCTTATCTGCAACGTCATGCCCTACACGACTTATATTCCCGGACTAAGCCTAAGACTAAGATTAAACATAGGATAAATCTAAGATTAATAATAAGCCTAAGCTTAAGACGAACCTACCCTACTTTATTCCACCTTTCTCTAAGAGCCAATTTCCGAGTTCAACAGCGCTGATCAAATTGAACAGCGCTGTCCGATTTGAACAGCGCTGTCTAAACTGAACAGCGCTGTAACAGCACTGTTCAATTTGATCAGCGCTGTCCAAACTGAACAGCGCTGTTGAACTCGGAAATTGGTCCTAAGTCTTTTTTAGATCTTAAAAAACTTCTACAAAAACTCGATCACGTTTCATATGATGTTAAACTTATTGAATATATGGTTCGATCTTGTTGTAAAGATCTAGGTAACTCAACATTTTTATTTAGGCCTACCATTTTTTAAGGCCTACCTTCTCTCGTAAACCTAGGCGATCTATGGACCAATAACATATTGTTCAAAAAAGATAAAGAAAATTCTCCTAATGAAATCTTAGCTTTTATAGATTTTCAATTAGCTTTTGAAGGTAAAAAAGTTCTTCTAAAAATTGAAAATTCGAACAATTTTGTAGGAAATCCAGCGGTAGATCTTGCTCTAATAATGTCGATCGGTGCAGATGCAGAAATAAGACGAGAGCTGGAAACTTTTATCTTTGATTTTTACCATGCAAATTTAACAAACTTTATGAAATCGAATGGGGAAGAGCCGAATTTTACAGTAGAACAAGTAATTTAGATATTTACTAATTTTTAAGCCTCATCTAAATTGGGAGTAGATTTCATAGTGAACAAAAGTCTAAGCCTAAGCTCAAGTCTACTTTACACTATCTTATTTTTTTGTATGATAACATTTTTAGTTCAAAACTGCCTACGAATACGCGATGATATTCCAAGCAACCTGGTTAGTCGCACTAGCTATACTTTTCCAATCTAACCATGAAGATGAAAATATTCAAAAATCAAAAAACGAAAAGTTGTTTTTAAGGGCTAGGTTAGGTGTAGAAGATGCTATCAAAATTTTAAACAAACTTCACCCTGAATGGATCACAAATCAAGGAGCATAGGTTTAATATAAATTTTTATTTTTGTACTTTTTTCATTTTTTATAAGCCATTCTGTGTGATTTTTGCTCAATACAAAGTTCTAAAACCTCTTCGGTCGGGTCGAAAATCCACAAGATCTATACATGCGATGTATGGGCTTTAAAATAATATATAACTTGTGGGGCTACCTTTTAACCACCTATGAAAAAAAAATAAAAATATCAATTTTTGAGTTTTGGTTGTTTTTTTCCGTTGACACGTTTATAGAAAGACCATACACATGGAGTTTGATAAAAAAATTTTTTTAAGTTGCCCTGGTACATATGAAAAGACTGACATTCCGCTTTCTAAATCTTGGATCATAGTTAGTCAAAATGCTCGTTATCCATCCATGGGTAAGTCCAGTATCTGAAACCTCTTCTCCTGTAAGTTTTAGCTCTAACTTTACTAGCATATAGAATGAATGATGAAAAATTCATAGATCAACAATGTCACGTGTTTTATGAAATTCTCTTCTTTTCAGTCCGAATCTTTATTTCAAGAACTTGTTTCCGTTGAGCAACAATCATAAGAATAACTTTTCTTCGTCCCTTAGATCACCATTATATTTGTCTGATATGTCGAATGTTGGAAATTTCTGATATGTTGAAGATACAAGGTCAAAAAATGAATGCTCATCGACGAAAACATAAAGATCGGCGTTATTTAAAAGTACAGACAGAGAAGAATAAATGTGACATAAATTAAACGTAAAATCCGAGTATTCGTCGATTTTGATGTGATTTTATTAAAGGGAACGTAACATTTATTGCCTAATCTCGAAAAATCGAAAAAAATTTCAACGGACTTGTTTCAACCGATTTGTTTCAATGGANTTTTATTAAAGGGAGCGTAACATTTATTGCCTAATCTCGAAAAATCGAAAAAAATTTCAACGGACTTGTTTCAACCGATTTGTTTCAATGGACATGTGTCAACCATGTGACATGTGAAAAATCGCTATAACTTTAACAGATCAACGTTTCATGCCTCCAAATTTGCTCCGACTCCTGAGTGGCGCAAATTTGGAAGCATGAAACATTGATCTGTTAAAGTTATAGCGTGTCACATGGTTGACACATGTCCATTGAAACAAATCGGTTGAAACAAGTCCGTTGAAACAGCTCCCTGAAACATTTTGATTAACATATGTCCTGTTGCCCAATTTGTTTATAAAAAATTTATTATGCATGAAAAAAAATTATGCCTCAAAATCACAAAAACAACAACATTAAGATCATTATGAAATAATTATTTTGAAACAATTCCTGCATCAAGCGCCATAGAATAGAACAATGAATTATGATTATCCAATAAACTTTTGGGCGAATCAAATTCTCGCACATTTCCCGTATCTAGCACCATCAATCTATCAGATTCAATAACCGAGTGCAGACGATGTGCTATCGTCAAAACAGTGCAATCTGCGAACTGTTCTTTGATAGTCCGTTGGATAAGTTGATCAGTTTCCATATCGACTGAAGCGGCAGCTTCATCCAGGACGAGGATTTTGGATTTTCGGAGAAGGGCTCGAGCGAGGCAGATTAGTTGGCGTTGTCCAACGCTAAAAATTTTTAGATAGTACCACAAAGACAATTTGGAAAGAACTATTGCGGTTGGCACCATTTCAGGCAATAGGACGGAAAGAAACGCACAAATTGAATTCGCACGAACTTTCCGCACATGGATGTTTCCGCACAAATTTTTCGTACCAGTTTTTCCGCAAATGTACAACTCCGCACGGATTTTCCTAGACATCCCATATGGACTTTCTGCACATTTTTGGCTTGTTCAAAAGCCTTAAATTCAATAAACTCGTATTTATTGAAACGATTGGCACGAAAGGATCCGCGATTCAGGATATTTCCGAAAAAATAAAAAATATAAAAAAATCCAAAAAATTGAAAAAAAAATTCGAAAATTGAACCGAAAAACGCAAAAAAAAATTTGGAACAATCCCTTAGGTAGGATTTATACTTCCGTCGCGACGCGTCGCACGACATGTTGCGTGACGCATCGCAGAGCAATTACGTTTATAGTGCAAACAATTTTTCCAATGTTGTTTATAGTTGCTGTCTCGCGACAGCCTGCGACGTCGCAAGTGCTGACTACGCGACGCAATACAAGGCCGAGTGGCAAAAAACTTGCTTCAAGCGGGATTCGAACGCGCAACCTTGTGACCACTAAACCACTGCTTTGTCACTGCACCACCGAGGACTGTTGATGGATAAGCGTTTTTTCAAACCAAGTTCTATCGTGCGACAAGTCTGTCGCGCGACAGATTATAAACACCAACTCACGACATGTCGCGCAACACAAAAAGCACTGTCGCGCGACAGACTATAAACGCCATCTCGCGACATAAAAATGCACCGTCACATCGAAATGCTACGGAAGTATAAATCCTGCCTTAAGCGGCGAAGGCGCTCGGTCTCCCGGTTCTTTTGAATTTTGAACAAAAGTGGTAAGCGATAACTTATATCCTACCTCAAATTTTCACCGCCTTCAGTAATTTTATGCTCCAACCTTTCCGGTAATGTCTCCACAAATGAATCCATATGAGTCAGATTCAACACATGCCATATTTTAGAGTCATCATATCTATCAAATGGATCCAGATTCATTCTTAATGTACCAGTGAACAGAACTGGGTCCTAAAAAAATTTTGGTTTCATAAATTTGATTTTATACAAACCTGTGGGACTATAGTTAACCTTGATCTTAAATCATTCAGTCCGATTTTTGTGATGTCAAAATTGTCAATATGAATAGTTCCACCAGCTGGCTCAACAATTCGGAATAGAGCCAATGTGAGTGAAGATTTTCCTATAAATATGAATTTTTCAAGTTTTCGCTTCAATATACAAGTTTAGCAAAGAAATTCATATTTTGAGAAAAAAATTCAAAATTTACCAGCTCCCGTTCTTCCGATAATACCAACTTTTTCTTTCTCATGAATATGTGCTGTGAGTCCTTTCAAAACTAAATCAAGTTCAGGCCGATATCTGATTTGGAGATGATCAAAATCGATTACTCCTTTTGAGGGCCAATCTTTAGGTAGGTTTAGCGAAGGATGGGTTTCGAGTTCGGCCTAAAAAATTTTAAATATTTAAAAAAAATTTTCGATACCTCAGTTGGGGTTTCCGAGTACTCTTTGATCCTTTCAACAGCTACAATATTAGTTTCCAACTCGCTTGTCATCCGGACTGCCCAGTTGAGTGTTTGAGTGATCTACAATTTTGGAAAGTTAAAATTTTTTGGGTGGTAGGAAGGATGTTTTAAATTTATACATTGAGAATAAAACTTGAACTTTTTCAAACTTTCAAATTTTCTTAAAAAATATTACATTCAACGCATAAGAAACTGCCAATCCAGCCAAACCAGCAGTAATACTTCCACCATCACGGAACAATACTGCGGATAGGGCAGACGACAAAACAATCATATTTCCAACAAGCTCGAGGCGTACAGCTAGCCATCTGTTTGCCACAATTGAAGGATAGTATGATAGCAAGTTGTTGTCAACACGGTTTTGAGATTCGAGCAAAAATCTATCAGCACAGTTATAAGCTCGGATGGAGCTGGCGCCTTGGATGGATTCCTAAAATGTTGAAAATATGTTTTTTTGTCTGTCTGATCCTGACAGGCTTAGAGTCAGGGTTAGGCGTAGGTTTAGGCTTAGGCTTAAGCTTAGACTTAGGCTTGGGCTTGGGCTTAGGCTTAAGCTTAGACTTAGACTTGTGCTTGGGCTTAGACTTAGGCTTAGTCTTAGGCTGAAGCTTAGGTTAGGCCTAGGCCTGTCTGTCTCCTTTTTCTCTTACTTGAAAATGCGAATAAATCGGAGATCTTGAAGTTGATTCCAACCGTTTTAATTGCCTTGAAGTACTGACATAGAATCTCTAAAATTAATTTTTGTAATTTTTGATATTAGTTCATTGAAAAGAAGCCTTGAAAATTTTTTTAAATCCTACCAAAACAGCCAAATAAATAAAAATCAACGGGCCAATCGCAAACAAAAATGCTGGTGTAGCCCATGCTATAACAAGAAGGATTTCAATGGAAGCTATCGCAGTCTGAACAAAAGATATTAAAGATCTTGGGATGGCTGTGTCCACTCCGTCAACATCCTAAAATTTTTCAGTTGTGCTAAAATTTTCAATAGAGGCAATGATACCTTGCTAAACCGGTTCAAAATCCGTCCAATAGGAGTCACATCGAAGAAAGACATAGGGGATCTCAAGATATTAGAGAGCATATTTTCATGTAGGATAGAGCTAGCATACACCATACCAAGAGCCATGATAATAGCGGCAGAGGTGACAAATAGAACTAAAATTTATCTTTTCATATTAAACGAGAACTGTCTGTTTGTATGTCTGTTTGTGTCACCTTATTTTGTAACCTTAAGTCCAATCCCGTTACGACTTAGATTTTTGGAAAGAGCTCGATGAGAGAAGAAAAACTACACCAAAACCGTGGTGGTACCCCTTCTGGAAAAATTAAAAAATTAATTTTTTCATTTTTGCCTTTTATGTGGTCAGAAATGAAAACATTTTGGATGATCTGCCTTCATGGCTCAGTTGGTAAGGTGTTAACTTTGCAGTCGTGGTTCGATCCCTGAGTATGATGTGAACGATAGAGTTATTTTGTAACCGAATATGTAAACGTCAAGCTTGAAAAGCGGCCTGTCGGCTGCCTTTCAAGCTTGTTTCTTAACATAAATTTTACCTTGTCCCAAGCCCAATGCCGTATAAACCCCCAATCTAAATCGGGTTTCACTTGAATCTGTTTCATTCCTCATTTGGATTTCCTTTGCATGATCTGACCAGTTGGCTAACCATAGGTTACCGCAAATACCCATTGAACTACCCATAATATAGACCAATAGAAAAGTGACAGCAATTTTAAAACCAATTGCTCTGATATAGGCCATATAGACTATGAATTTGACCTAGACAAGAAATATACAAATTTTTTATTTTAATGTTTGAATATGCTTTCGGATACTTGGTTCAAGACTCAAAAAACCTGAGGAAATGAGCTTTATAAGATAGCCTCTCCGGGATAAAATGGTCCGACTTCAATTTGGAGCTTGAATTCGAGAGAAGGGTTGACCTATGGCTCACTTTTTATGGTACAAGATTCAATTTTTAGGGTTTACTTAAAACCCTTATATCCGCCATATTTTATTACCTTTCCAGTTTCTACTCCCTCTTTTTCAATCAACTTTGCCTTCTCTCCATTTTTCTCATTTTCACTAGAGTTATCACTAGGTATAGGTTTTAAGCTAGGCTTCTTCGAAACTTTGAGCTCTGAGTCACTTTTTACGTGTTCCCGAGAAATTGTAGATATTGATCGATCAAATTTAGTATCGGGTCTAACTGTAGGGGGCGCTGTTCTGTCGATGGAAATTATCTAAAAAAGTTGATGTTTGGGTGTATGAGTAGAGTTGGAAAAAAATTACATCGCTTAGTTGACTAATTTGTCGTTTGAAGTGGTCCTTTTTGGACGGATCCACTTTTTCCAGATCTGCCAAGACTTGCTCGACTTCTAAAAATTTAATATTCTAATGTTTTGGTCATATATCAAGGGGGCAATGACATAGAGAAGAGGTGGGGTCTCTGGGCAGTTCCCGAATCTATGGGTCAAAGAATTAAACAATAATGCCCCTTAGATTCTGGTCAAAATACTCTCTTATGATTTTTTTGGACTCAGAAAATTGTCTATACTCGTAGATTTTCTTCCTATGTCACTGTGGTGGAGGGGAGGGGGATAGTTGATCCTTTAGATCTTAAGTGTATCCGAAGAAGAGAGAAAGAGCGGTTGTGATAGCTCTTTCTTGTATCTTTCTTCCTACCTTCTTCCCCAATGCTTGAATCTCTTCCTTTATTTTTCGCTTCTTCCATCAAAAAGTCTTCCAAAATCTCCGAAAAATCACCACTACTCTTAATCAAGCCCTCGTATGTTCCACTCTCAGAAATTCTGCCATCTAAATTTTTCAATTTTTCTCAACTTTTCGTTTCAATAAACAAACCTTTCATCACGATAATTTGATCACAATGTTTCAAAAAATGCAAACCATGTGTCACAAAAATTCGGGTTTTGTTCTTGAGGAGGCCGGTTTGGGAAGCTGAAAGAGAAAAAGGTGTTAATGAAATAAAAGTTAAGACTGATCTTACATATAACATTTTCAAAAATGCTTTTGCCAACATGTGCATCAACAGCTGCCAAGGAGTCATCTAGTAGATAGATGTCACTTTCGGAGTATAGAGCTCTGGCCAAACTGACTCGTTGTTTTTGGCCACCAGAGAGGTTGATGCCCTGGAATTTTTGAAACTTAAGGTTTCTGTTTTTCTATGCGCGTTTTCACATTTCGAGAGTGCGCGCAATCGATTCTCCGCATCAAATTACCCCCGGATCATTTTTAGAAAAAATTTTGAGTCCAAAATTCATGAAAAATCATGAAATTTCACTTTTTGGGACACCCTGTATATTTTACCTTTTCTCCAATTTCCGTCGCATCACCAGCCGGTAGGGACTCCAAATCTTGCGCCAACGAACAAGCCTCCAAAACTTTCCTATATAATTTCTCATCAAACTCTTGATTGAACAAAATATTGCTCTTCAAACTCAAATTTTGAATCCAGGCTTGTTGTGGCACATAAGCCACACGACCACGCAGGGACACAAAACCATCGTTTCTATGCATTTCTCCTAAAATGCAAAATTTCTTGTATAGATTAAAAATTAAGGTTATACCCAAAAGTGCCGACAGAAGGCTGGATTTTCCGGAACCAATTCGACCTACTATGGCTACTAGAGAGCCTTTTTGGATATTCAAATTAATGTCGCTCAAAGTTTGAGTGCTATTTTGGTCCCATGAGAAACACCCATTTTTCATAGATACGGCGTCTTCTAAAAATGGGATATGATACGAGTATTATTGGGAGGGGTATACCTTGTGGAGCAGTTTCATTTGATGGCATCTCTTCAATTTCTTCCTCGGCCAAAAATGTCTTCACCCTCTTGTTACTAACTTGAAGTTGAATAGTCATGCCAAATACCATGCCAAAAACTGCTAACGGAAATCTAAGGATGTTAAATAGGGATAGAGCCACAAAAGTGATTTGAGGAGTTAAAATATTGTTTTCTGGGTCAATGGTGACATATACACCAAAAGTTGAGACGGCTACCTAAAGTGTGTATAGTTAGGTATAACAAATTAGGTTTATGTTTCAACATACCAAAAATGGAGCACAAGACCACATGAGTGTCATAACAGATTGCAAATATGCCAATTTTTTCAAGACTTTGAGCTCTTTCTTCCTAATGTTAAGGATCTGTTTTTGTATGCTTGCTTCCCAGGCGTATAACTTCAGAATTTTTATACCATTTAGGACATCTGACATGAGCTTGATCCTTTCATCTTTATACTTCATTTGCTCGGTCTAAATTGGAGTTTATATAGGGTGGCCCAAAAAAGTGGATTTTTGTGATTTTTAGGTCCATAAGGATTTTATTTATAGCAGAAATGTTTTCACAAAAAGTGATCTGTATGTTTCCAGTTTAGAAGGACGGAAAAGGGGAGGTGGCTAAAAAAGTAAGGGCTAAAAAGGAGTGGGCCAAAAAAAAAAGTTTGGCAAGGACTATGGAAAGAGTAGAAGCCCAACTCTTTCTTACCTGACAACTCCTCATTTTATTCGAAATCAAAGAATTTATTGGTATCAATCCAACTAGAACAACCAATCCAGCAAACACTGAAATTCCCAATAGTTTATACAAGAAATAAATTGCCAATAGCACCTAAAATCGTAAATATATCGCTATACTGTTATGTATATTTTTTACTTGTAATGGTGATGACCAGAATAAGTTGACAAAGAAAGTAGAATCTTGGAAGCGTTGGATGTCCACAGACATGAGGTTTACGATTTCTCCAACTGTGCGATTTTTACGAGATTTGTTCGATAGAACCAGAGCTTTTTTATAGACCATAGAGGTGAGAACGGAACGGATATACATTCCGAGTCGGAACATGGTATGGAAATATTGATGAAGAACCTAAATTAGAAAAAATATGGACTGACTAGGGATGCGCAAGTTACAAAAAGTAAAAGCTCACCCCCTTATTTTCTAGGGGCCACAACAAGACAAAATAGTCACCATTGTCACTATGAACAATTTTTGTTTATGCTCAAAATTCGCATATTTTTGGCCTGTGACAGGTTTATCACTTGTAACTTATGTACCCCTAGACTGACTCTTTAAAAGCATACCATAGATTGCACCAAAGCTGTTGCAAACATCATCGCGGCTATAGCCACTCCCATCCACAATGGCTTAGTCTTATCTTGCATAAAACTAATCAGAGCACTAAGTAGTTGTGGAGAAATAAACTGTAAGAGATCGAAAATGAGCTTGTACATAGCACCGCCCAAAAATGGCCATTGAAAAGTTCGGAAAAGTGGCCATAAAACGGATGGAGCTGGCTTTTCTTTTTCTTTCTTTTTTGGGGTTTCTCCGATTTCTTGATGGTCCTGGAATTTTTATTTTTGGAAGTATTTTTTTCAGTTAGATTCTTACTTGAAGTTTGTCAGTATCTTTGGCATGGCCATTTTGTTCCAGTTTGATTTTGTCACCGACTTTTTCGGATGTCTTTTTCTTGGACTTGTAAAAGCCTAATTTTTCAATTTTTTAAAATATTTTTTCAAATTTCTCTTACTAGCCAAATGTTTCTTCCAAATAGCTTCAAATTTTGGCAGCAAATGCTTAGACCTATCCCTAGAATTCAAATCCCATAAATCGTCCATGACCAAAGGGCGGCGATTTCCAACGATAGCTAGTGGAGTAAACCACCAAAAAGTGACCTGATTCAAGAAGGAAACAAAAAGTTCTGGGCATGTTTTCTTCTAGAAATAATTCCGAAATCAATGAAGACTATTTATATGTACCTGGATTTTGAAATTTTCTGGTGTATCGGCGAAACAGGATAGGATGAGTTCCAAAACGACTATTGGGTAGTAGATCATGTAAAGGATAAAGCGGATATTGTCAAAATCTTGTGTCTGAAATGGAATATTTAGTCTTAAAGGACGAAATCACTCCAGTTAGGCATTTAGGTAGGGTTGTTAGATTGTTACCCATGGGTTACAAATGTAACCCAGACAAGCTTTTTGTAACCCAAAAATTTGTGAAATTACTATGGCTGGGTTACCAAGCAAGCTTTTTGTCCATTAAGTGTAACCCAGACAGTAAATTTTTGTCACTCAGGTCAACAACCCATCTGGCAACCCTGCATTTAGGCGCTAAAATATAGAGCGCTAGAATTGGGCTATGTACTCTGGTGAAGGATAGGGTTTACGGTTTCTTGGATTTCGGCCACTATGAAATCTAGATTATCGATCTCGGTTCATGATTGTTGATAGGGGGTGCGTTCTTAAGTGGAACCATACGGCTCTCCGTGGCCCCGTAGACCACCCGTACGACCCCGTGACCCCTTACAGATGGCCTACGGAGCCACGGGGAGCCGAACGGTTGACTGTATGGTTCACGATTGACAGTGATCCGTACGGTTCAACTTAGGAATGCACATAGGATCTTACATTAATCACACGGGCAGAGGTTTTATCATCTTATCCTATATATTCATACCCTAGTAACAAATCCTTACCTCCGAGCCATTCAAAACCATATCCAGCTTATGCCGAAACTCCGGAAATCCACATACTGTCAATAACAACCAAAAATTAAACAGAACTCCCGATGCCACTAGACCATATTTTCTACATGCATTCAATAAATTAAATGCCAAAATAAGAGATGTAAGTAATAATCCCGGTCCATAGACATGATAAGACGGGATTTTTATAGCCAATATTGTTGACTGGTATAATCCATGTGCTAGTAGAATACCCACATCGGCTATGAGTACTCCGCAAAATATCTATAGAAGAATATGGTTAGGTTAGATGGTATAGCCCATTTTTACGCAAGGCCGAAAATTTTTGATAGCCTATAGCAGTACTTTAGAAGGCGCCCATCCGATCTAACAAGTTAGGCAATGTTGAGGCAGACAGGTTCGATCCTGATAGGATCAAACTTTTTGTTTTCAATAAAATAATGATCGGCAAACAACCTTTAATAATTTTTGCCTATCATTATTTTATTAAAAATCAAAAGTTTGTGTCCCTAACGGGATCTAACCTGGCTGTCTCGACATAGCTTAACAGATCGGACTGTCGGCTTCGTTATCCACTCCGCTAAGGGCTATCAAAAATTTTCAGACTGTCGCGGGAACGGACTATAAAGTATAAAAATCTCTTACTAAGCGATACGATATAGATGAGCACTTTTTGAGTGGACCATTCTTGGTTTTATGTAAAGCATATAATATGATAGGTAGGAATAAACACAAAAATATGCACGGGATTAAGACCAGAATTGTATGTTGATAGCACTCAGAAATGTGTGGCACAACATTTGATGTTAAGTTATCAGAAGGGGTAAGGAGAATCTAAAAATTTTGCATCAAACGATTCAAATTTTTGAATTTTATCATATTTGATCAATCGTTTCAAAGCACAATGCAATATTGGCATTCAGACAAAATTGTACTTAAAGGACCAGCCCACTTTTGGGGAGTTTATGCCATGCGATAGAGCACAAAATTTGGAGCACTTTTTGCTTTTACTTTTTACAGCACTACTTGAAAATCTAACGGTAAGTTATAAGCGAAACAAAATCGCGAAAAAATTTTCAAACAAGTTTGAACATTGAAACGAAGAGCCTGGACCTGAAATTAATTTATGAATTTGCTTAAAATATTAAAAAAATTATTAGGTTTATTTAATTTGGGAATACTCTTTCAATATTCCGGTTTATTTGAGTGTTTTGGACCATGCTTAACTACTTCGACGAAAAATTCTTTCAAAAAAGTGCTATGAGTACCAAATAAACCAGCTTTAAAATCAATTCGACGTAGGTGGGATTCGAACCCTGTACTATTGGACTCGAAGTCGGGAGCACTGCCACTAAGCCCAGCTCATGATAAAACGCGGATTTTTAATTTTGCTTATAATTTAACATGAATTTTTCTTTTGTACTCACTCGATTTTGAAGCTGGTTTATTTGGTACTCATAGCACTTTTTTGAAAGAATTTTTTGTGGAAGTTGTTAAGCATGGTCCAAAACACTCAAATAAAGGGAATTTTGAAAGAGTATTCCCGTGTTAAAAAGAAAGACGGCATTTTTTATAACTCAATGAGACAAACAAAATGACACCAAAATTATCCTATATGAAAATTGTTTTGGGTTATTGAAACGAAAACATGAATTAGAATTTTCGTTTCAATAACCCAAAACAATTTCCAAATTGGATAATTTTGGTGTCATTTAGTTCGTCTCGTCGAGCCATAAAAAATGCCGTCTTTCCTTTTTAAATAAACTTAATAATTTTTTATATTTTAAGTAAATTCATTAAATAATTTCAGGTGCAGGCTCTTCGTTTCAATGTTCAAACTCGTTTGAAAATTTTTTCGCGATTTTGTTTCTCTTATAACTTTTTACCCATAGATTTTCAATTAGTGCCGTGAAAGTAAAAAATGTTCCAAATTTTGTGCTCTATCACATGGCATCAACTCCCCCAAAAGTGGACTATCCTTTAAAGGACAAATCCAATTTTAAAAACTTTCTTTTTTGCATTTTTATAAAAAATCACGTTTTCGTTGTAATAAACAAATTTTTTTAAATTTTCTAATTTATTACCTGTTCATCATCACAAAAAAGTTGTAGCAAAAACATGTTCATAAAATTATAGAAAGATCTTTTCACTTTCTATACATAGTAAACATCAGAAATTTTCACACTATCTAAAGTAAATCTTTTAGACAGGCAAACATTATTCGCGCAACGAAATAGGTCAAAAAGTGAAGACTTGTGACGTAAAACAAGAAATATTGAAGAGTGAACGATTTTTTATGTTTAGGACAAAGTTTTATGGGAAATGGGAATGAGAGATAATGTATATTTTTAGATTTCGTAAGACTTGATTCAAATTTATTTTATTTTTTTATGTAAATAAACATGATCAAATATTAATACATCAGCATCAATTGGCCTTAATGTAGATATGCTATGATGCCCTCTAAAAGGGCACTATAACTTTCTTCACGAATTTCGCCACGCTAACTTTCGCCACGATAACTTTTGTGTCAATAAACATTTAATTTCAGATATAATTGAATTGCCTGATTTGCAATAAATATGTATATTGACACGAACGTGGTAAAAGTTATAGTTTTTTGGCAACGTGGCGAAAGTTGTCGTGGCGAACATGAAACGTGGCGAAAGTTATAGTGCCCCTAAAAGGAGAAAATCCCCCTTTTTGACACCTCTGCCCCATTTCCCCCACCCTGTAATTTTAATTTGCCTTTTTTTGCTTGCACATTTTTTCGAATGTGATTTTTCAAAATTGACACACAAAAAATGGTAAATTTTGCCAAAAATCGTATTTTTTGGTCAAAAATAGCCTTTTGATGATTTTTATGAAAACTGTCATCTTTTATTGGAATGGACATTTTTCAAAAATTTTCAAAATCGGAAACAACACTTTGGTGCAAGTGGAAAATTTTCATTTTTTACAGAATCATACTCCCCCCTTCTCCATGTCCTTTTTCTATGCTACTGTTTTCTAATTAAAAAATTGTAAGCTAAGAAAAATCAATCAAAAGAACAAGGCTTAAGTACAAACATATCACAAAACTGCGAATGCTTGATGACTATGAAATCATAACAAAACGCCTAGACACGCCGACATTTAGCCTAACAAACAGAAAATGTGCTGCTAGCTGAGAACAAACAGTGAAACGTATAAAAAAACAATCACGTTAGTGCTATTTTTATCCGATTTTCGCCATTACAACGAATTTTTAAAGCCGAAAAAAATGGTTACCAAGGCATCGGCACCAGTCTAATCATTGTAAGTTCTATAGTCTATATAGCAAGCAAATCCAATGTATAAAATCATCACGTTTGAAAAAATGTGCATAGAAAAAACGCGGCAAAGGATATTTGAGAGGTTGAATGACTTGGCGCGTTTGCCATTGCACATAGAATACACATAATGCACATATACAAAGCCCAGAAGCCTAGAGCCTAAACATAAACTACAAACCAGAAAAGAAAGGCTAGTAATTTCGAAAGAGTGAAGAAATTTCCGCATAGAAAAACTATTGAAGACAAAATAAACATAAAATAAGTATAAAGTTTTGATAGGCGAGAAAGAATTTTATGGGACATTTTTTTCCATGTTGGGGCTCGTTATTTCAACATGTGTAAATAAATCTCCAAAATTGGTAAAGAATATGTAAGAAAATTTGTTTATGTGGAAAAAATTTGGCTCTTAATTTTTTCACGAATTGTAATTTCAAAAATTTTTAACATATTTTCCGTAAAAAAAGATGAAAAAAATCTTGAAAAAATCTATTAAATCGAAAAAGTGAATTCGTCAATATCCAAACTTTTGTAGGTGAATTTGATTCTAGTGCTCGAAAGAAAAACTTCAAGATTAGAGTTGGATCCGGTCGGTTAACGTAACCGGAACAATTTTGACCAAATTAACCGAACCGATAACCGGATCTAAAATAACAGGATTAACCGATAACCGAATCCATTAACCAATTGGTTAATTCGATTAAAGCACTGGGGCCTTACCTTCATCTTGGGGTTATGAGTCTAAATCCGAGTTTTGAAAATGAAAATCCGTACCTTCGTCTTGTCGCGGAAACCCGGGTTATTGGCAAAACCTGGGTTTACGCGCGTCAAAATCCAGGTTTTGGGCTTAAAACCCAAGCTCTGTACTTTCATCTTTTTGATCAAAACCCGGGTTTTGATAACCCTGCCTTGAGGCAGGGTTATCAATTTCTATTTTCTGCAATTTAGCTCGGAAAACTCTGAAATATTATTTCTTTAGGTAGATAACATGAGATTTGGCCTTATTTTTGCAAAATTAAGAAAATTTGACTCATACTATTTTTTAAGGCCATTTTTCGGCGGGGCTTCTGGGTGCCCTAGGGAGCCGGTGAAGCTTCTCTGCTCGGCTTCTGACCCCATACTCATGCCCCAAAGCACCGGCTCCGGACTAGGGCCATCTCAGGCCCCCGGGGCCAGCCTCTTTTCGACCCCTATATCGATATGTAAAATATAAAAATCTGCACAATTAAATAAAATATAGAAACCTGCATATATTTTTAATTATTAAATATATATAGTCCGTTTTCTGTAAAATGAGAAAAATATTTCCCCGAGTGGTGTATTGAGCGATCCCTTCAAATTGATCCCTAGCGATCGCTCATTACACCACTCAGGGAAATATTTTTCTCATTTTACAGAAAACGGACTATATGTAAAATATTGTAAATTAAAGGAAATATATAAAAAATTCACAGATGGGCAATGAGAAGAGCGAGCAACTTTATCTTGCCTAGCAATAACACCGAGCTTCAAGAGAAAAAGAAAGAAAATAAATGTGCGCGAAATGTATGGAGAAAGCTTAATGAATCATGTTAAATGGAGTTTTTAAAGGCATTCTATCTGAATATCACAGCTGTGCGCTCTTATTTCGAAAGCGTATATACATTTTTTCTCATAAAGTTAAAAAATTAAAATCATAAATATAAAAAATCGGTTTCTGTGTCCATCCGTACGTACGTCCGGAACCACGAGATCTCAGAAACGATAAATAGGATTGACATGCGGTCTTTTTTAAAAGTTAGTAGGTAGGGGTAGGTGTGCAGAAAACAAAAAAATTTGGGGTATCCCCTAAAAAATTTTTAAAAATTAAGGGGTTACCCAGATTGGGTCGAAAGCAAGGTTATTAGAAAAGTTGGCGAATCTTTAGACAATCTTCGATTAGATTATGCTTTTACTACTATTCAGATGAATCGTTGAGTTCAGGAAGCAATAGTTGAATTTTGAATACCTTGTTTGAATCACATGTGTTTGAATGGGAAAAAAGTCTTATTTCGTCAAGAAAAATGTTGGAATCTGACTCTATAGGGGGTTTTTCTATGCGAGAAATCGATTGCCCGCATTCCCGAAGCTTGAAAACGCTTTATTGATTTCCGAATTTTTGACCCGAAACCATTTTATTCGCCTCGACGAGCTATAAAAAATGCTGTATTTATTTTTTTCTAAATGTTCAAGGAATTTTAATTATTTTCATCTCATTATATAGATTTTATTGATTCAGGAAAAACTATTCGTTGCGACTCGCGTGCAAGTTTTCGTTGTAATACACAGCCAACCTTCACACGCGATTATCTCGAAAGCGTTAGCGATTCAGTACATGCCGTAAAAACAAAAATTTTTTCGTTTTTCATAAACAGTTTAAATCAAACGTTCCCGAGATCGTCCTACAGACAGACATTACACGTTTATAGTAATAGGATAAAACAAAATAGTCTTTTGCTATTTGTTTGATTATGCTATGCAATTTTAATAAAAGTCATTCACTTAATTTTTAAATCGCCTATTTGTTAAAACGATAACATTTTATTCATATACCTTGAGATTTCGCCAATTTAAATAAATTATTCANCTGAAGGGTATATCGTTTGACTTTATTTTTTAAACCCATTTTTATGATTTTTTCATGGTTTTTTGGGTATCATGCGTATTTTCCTTCGCCGCCAAGCAAATAAAAAGCTTTTTCACTGAAACTTTTTTTTATTTGCAAGAGCAATATTAGATCTAAAAAGTTACCGAGCGGATTTTTTCTAAAATTTTTTTTCGAATTTCTACGGCACTTTGAAAATGGTGTATTTTCATGGTTTTTCATGGTTTGGGTGTCAAGAGTATTTCTGTTCGCCGCCAAGCAAATAAAAAGCTTTTTCACTGAAACTTTTTTTTATTTGCAAGAGCAATATTAGTTCTAAAAAGTTACCGAGCGGATTTTTTCTAAAAATTTTTTTCGAACTTCTACGGCACTTTGAAAATGGTGTATTTTCATGCTTTTTCATGGGTTTTCATGGTTTGGGTGTAATGGTATTTTCCTTCGCCGCCAAGCAAATAAAAAGCTTTTTCGATGAAACCTTTTTTATTTGCAAGAGCAATATTAGATCTAAAAAGTTACCGAGCGGATTTTTTCTAAAATTTTTTTTCGAATTTCTACGGCACTTTGAAAATGGTGTATTTTCATGGTTTGGGTGTCAAGAGTATTTCTGTTCGCCGCCAAGCAAATAAAAAGCTTTTGCGATGAAATCTTTTTTATATGCAGTGGCTATAATAGATTTTCTTAAAACGACGATTCACAAAAAAACCCATACTTATTTTTGTGCAGGAAGGCCTCCCCGACAATCTATAAGACGAATGTTTTAAATTGGGTTTAAAATAAAAAACTTGATACTTACTTTTTGAAACATGATCACCCTAGGCAGAAAATCGGTCATTTATTCAACAACAAAAAAAGAGTAAGGATTCCATATCTTTTTTAAAACGACGATTCACAAAAAATCCATACTTATTTTTGTGCAGGAGGGCCTCCACGACAATCTCCAAGACGAATTTTTTAAATTGGGCTTAAAATAAAAATTATAGCCCCTGCAAATAAAAAAGATTTCATCGCAAAAGCTTTTTATTTGCTTGGCGGCGAACAGAAATACTCATGACACCCAAACCATGAAAATACACCATTTTCAAAGTGCCGTAGAAATTCGAAAAAAAATTTTAGAAAAAATCCGCTCGGTAACTTTTTAGATCTAATATTGCTCTTGCAAATAAAAAAGGTTTCATCGAAAACCTTTTTATTTGCTTGGCGGCGAAGGAAAATACCATGACACCCAAACCATGAAAAAGCATGAAAATACACCATTTTCAAAGTGCCGTAGAAATTTGAAAAAAAATTTTAGAAAAAATCCGCTCGGTAACTTTTTAGATCTATTATAGCCCCTGCAAATAAAAAAGATTTCATCGCAAAAGCTTTTTATTTGCTTGACGGCGAACAGAAATACTCATGACACCCAAACCATGAAAAACCATGAAAATACACCATTTTCAAAGTGCCGTAGAAATTCGAAAAAAATTTTAGAAAAAATCCGCTCGGTAACTTTTTAGATCTAATATTGCTCTTGCAAATAAAAAAGGTTTCATCG
>OZJO01024934.1:0-42398 GCA_900406225.1 Acrobeloides nanus | reverse complement strand
TTCTACCGAAAAGTATACCATGGTGTTGATATAAAAAATGAAGCTTGTGATTCCACCTTTCCATTGGCACCAAGATCATAACTCTAACCTCTTTGGTTCTGGAGCTATGAGCTTCACATGAAAGACCATTTTTTCGCATATGACAAAAATGGCACCCCCTCAGTATCTCAGAACCTAATATGGAAACCTATGATAATTTTTGCATTTTTGGATTCAGCATAGTCGATAACCTAGGATATACGTCGGTTTTAAACAAATCTGAGCACTTTTGGTTTTTTGTACCTCTATGATGGAGCCAAGAGTCAAAAATTACAGATAACGTCTTTTAAACCCTCTCGACTATTGCATATGGGGAATTTTGAAAGAAAAAGCGTGCTCGAAGCCGCATCCGAATGTAGAATCTCTGAAAAAGGCATGGAAAGAAATTTCATTGGAAACGTTGATCAAGGCCGTGGACGATTTTCCGAAACGTTTGAAAGCCTGCATTGATGCTAACGGTGGCCATTTTGAATAAATCTCATTGTTCTGTTATTATTTGTTGTGTTTTGAATAAAATTTGTTGAAACTTATGAAAAATGTTAAGTGAGTCAGTTATTTTGCCTCACCCTGTATGGCTTGGCTCGGGACAGTATTGTGCCTTGGTGCTCGGGGATCCAACTTTTACATGCATTTATTGTACCTTTATCAGGAATTTAGAACCTGTAACAACATGCCAGTTTATTCTTCAAGCGTTAATCTCTACGTTCCATGTCTTGTACAGGGTTTAACAATGGTATTAAAGGCCAGTAAAGGCTATTAAAGGTAATTATGCCTTTAATAACCTGCCTGAAGGCCTATGTTCAAAGGTCAAAACTCTTACTGTGCATGAGGATGTAGCTGTTTAATTTTTTGTAGTTCTTCAGCATTGTCAAAAGTCATTTTTCTCACACCATAGTTTTTGGCATGCAAAATGTGATTTTTTGATTTACATGTATGAGCAAAGATAATCTTTTCTGGTAAAACAAGTTGGTCTTTAAGAACCTAAATGAAAATTTCTCTTTGCTGATTTTTGCTCTTAAAAAATCTGATTTTTGAAGTTTACATATTTTGAAAAAAATTTCCTGACTACCCTGACTAAAACTATACCATATCTAATTCTGCTTTGCTAGCACAATCAAATCCAAGCCCTAAATCTGCGAGTATTTTTAATAAAACATTGTCATCATTGCATTTTACTGCATAAAATGGCTAAAATTTTGGAATTTTGCGAAAATGAATCTAATGTTTGTGTACTTGTATTTGGGGAAATTCTCTTTTCCACTCATTATAGCGATCAATCAATAATTTTAAATTGACTAATGCAAATGGATCTTCGTCATCCTAAAATGAAGTATTTTTTAAGAAAAATTCTTTTTTTCGCGTGGCACCTTCATTCTAACAATTTGGAGCAATGAGGGGCAAGTCTTACAACGCTACACCCTCCTCCATTAAAGGAGAAAGCAGTAAATTAGGAAAAGGGGTACCCAGGTAGTACCTTCTAGAAAAAAAGGTCACTTGGAGTGTTTCATTTCTGTATCTAATGTCTCAAGAGATACCTTTTGCATTTTTCCCAAAGCAATAACTCGTGCAATCTCTTCATTTCCATATTGTTGATTAAAAATAGCAATCTTTTTACCACTTATAAATTCAGTTTGAAACGACGTCATAATTTAAAAAATTACGAAAAATTAATTGGAAACAATTAATAGTTGAAGGTATAAACAGTTCAAAAGATATTGTGGATCTTTTGAGTTTCCTGGTTAAACAGCTAACATATGCTCTTCATATTAATACTTGAAACAAAATCTCTCCTCTTTTTAAACCTAAGTCGTTGAAAGTTCAGTAATAAAATGTGTTGAATAGCGATACTTAACAAGCTTGTTGGTTTTTGTTTGATTTGACTCAAGATTTGTACCGCATAAAATTTGGTGGTTCTCGAAAAAAATCTCATTGATTTTTGTGTTTTAACAGTAGGAAAGCTAACGTTTGACGCTGAAAAAGACGTCAACGAAACCCCCTCTTGTCAGTGGCGTATATGTACATATATGATAAATATCCTAAAATTTTGGATTTCTGAGAGCAGTAAAAACATATGGAGAAAAATCATAAAAGTGATTTTTTTCCGCTTTTTCACAAAATTTTTGAAAATAATTTTGAACTCCCTTATGTTTTTCTCTCGAAAATTTTCCAATTTTTTGGGGCAAAATATAGGGAGAACAAGATGATTTTTACGACTTTTTCACACAAAAAATCAAAAATCACCTTACCCCTTTTTTCGTTACTTCGTTATAGGCGCAAAATCTTTTTGTTGAAAAACACTTTTTAAGCTGAAATGTTCAAGAAATTCTGAGTTTTGATAAAATTTTTTAGAAACTCATGAGTTAAGGCAAATTATAGTGCCGAAGGCGAAATTTTTTGAAAATGCTCATAAAACTTTGATTTTGTTTAAAAATTGTCAAATTTGGTATAATGTTGTTGAAATCCATTAGTTGAAGAAAAAAGCCACCGACGATGGCATAATTGTTGATAAATGCTTGTTTGTAAGCTGAAATTCTCAGAGAATGAAAATTTTTGATAAAAATAGCAGATTTTGGGCACTATAACTTTCGCCATGAATTTCGCCACACTAACTTTTGCCACGTAACTTTCGCCACATAACTTTCGCAACTATAACTTCGCCACTTTCGTGTCAATAAACATATTAATTTAGACTAATCGAGAAAGTTGTTGTGGCGAACATGAAATGTGGCGAAAGTTATAGTGTCAGATTTTGGACATTTCTCTTGAAAAATGAGACAATTTCTTAAAATTGGGTGTTGTTCATTTTACCTCCCCTGAAATTCGGGGAATGGAAATTGTACACGCATTTATGTACCATAGTGGGCAGAAGAACGTAAAAAATCATAATGACCCCTTATGACTTAAAAGTTAATTTTTTATTTTTTACGTATCAAAAACATTTATTCATACATAAGCAACAAACTATTAGATATATACAAAAATATATATGGTTATATAGGGCATTGTAAGCCAAAGTAAAAAAGCGTTCAGCGCCGATAGCGCAGGAGCAAGTGTCCAAAATTCATCTTGAACGGGAATATGTGGCGTAGCCAGGGGACTTCATCGAAAGTAACAAATTTTCGAAAAATATCCTTCCCCCCCCCTTTCACCTATGTGACCCCCAAATCCTGACTACACCCCTAACGAGAACAGATTGATTACCAACTGAGATCCGAGTGAATCAAAGCCTCGATGTTCAATATGAATTTTGTGCCATTTGCTCCTGCGCCATCGGATCTGAATTTTTTATCTTGCTCGGAAATGCTCCATAATTTAATCAGTGATTCGTATATTGATGTTGACGTTCGAGGTCTTCGGCACGTTTATGTTAATGTTGGTATTGGAATCAATTAAACTATTGTTAATAAGCTAAAAAATAGTTTATCTATAAAAATTTAAAGTTTAAAAATACCTTAATCTTAGATAGGAAATCTTTTGCTTCTTCAAATTGTTCTTTAGAATTATTGATTAAATAAAACGTTAGTTCAGATAAGTCGTCTAATTTTGGCCTCGTCTCAACTGTTTGCAAGCATTTCGTGAGAAATTCGCATAAATAAGTTGAATAACCCGGTTGGATTTCTCTTGCAATTATTTCGTACAATTTTGAAGTCGTATCCGAGTTTAAAATAGACATAACTTTTAAATGTGTCGACTTTTGCTCTCCCAGATTTTTGGAGTTGCTTTCGTGGCAATTTGTGGTCGATATTTCTGGTAAATATGGCAATCGCCCAATGGCAATCTCCATCAGGGTAATACCCAGGCTCCAGATGTCCGCACGGATATCGTATTTGCTGTCGCTGTTTAACAAGCGTTCAGGTGGCCAATATGCCTCTGTTCCAACATATTGTGTGCTCGCTAAGGAGTTGTCAAGTAAACGGGATTCACCGAAGTCACATAATTTGATTTCACCACTAAAAATGGTGGGTAAATGTAATTCAGGCAGGCAAGCAAGCAGGCAGGCGGGCAGGCAGACAGGCAGACAGGCAAACAAGCAGGCAGGTAGACGGGCAGGCAGGCAGACAAGCAGGAGGCAGGCAATCAAGAAAGCAAGCAGTTAGACAATCAGATAGCGACAGCCACTAGCTAGGCGGCAGTAAAAAAGTTTTACCTATAGTTAACCAAGATATTACTTGGCTTAATATCACGATGGATAATTCCATTCGTTTTGCAAAATTGCATTGCATCGACCATCTTTACTGCAACATAGCCTAATAATTCTTCTTTAAAAAACTCCTTAGCTTTATAGACACTAATATACAAATGTTTCAAAGATAAGTCCATTAGCTCCATACAAATCAATGCTTGAAAATCATGAATGCAAATTCCATAGAAGTCAACAATGTTAGGGTGTTGCCAAAGTTTTCGAAAATTATTGATTTCTCTTAATAGCCTTTTGAACCGTTTTCGTGTTATTTCATCTTCAAATTGGCTCCTTGGGATATTAAGGTGTTTAATCACCATAATTTTTTCTGAAGGTTTATGACGGCATTTTTCGACTAGATGTCTTGAATTTTCTATAAAAAATACTATATGTTTAATGTCCATTTTGGTCCTAGGCCTTCCCTGGACGTTCCATTAGTCACAGGCCATTGGGACATCCCAGGCTTTTATCGTCATCTCAGGCTATTTCAATTCCTCAAGCTATCACAGGCAGTCCTATGCGCCCCAGTCAGGGTCGTCTCAGTACTTTCTAGGCTATCCCAAAACATCACATGCCGTCCCACGCGTTCCTGCATCCCCAGGTCAACCCAGGCAGACTCAGACTATCCTAGACTGCGATAGGCCGCCCCAGTCCATCACGGGTAATCGTCCCTGGCCAATCGCTCTATCGTCTTTCTTTCCATCCGTCTGTACCTTCATCCAGTGGGGTAGCCAGACATGCAAGAATGGTGGTGGCGATTTGGGATCGGTGGAGGCAGTTCTCACAAAAATAGGGGGTAAAATTTGAATATTTTCGAATTTTATCAAAATCATAAGGGTACCCTTATGTTTTTTACAGAATTTTTTCCAGAACGAGAAGGATGATCGCCCCCATTGTCCTCTCTTGGCTAAGCCACTGCTTTCATTCCTCCAGCCATGTTCACTCTTTGTAAGTCTTAAAAAATTTACGTTCTATACAACATTTTTCACACAAATCATGTATGTTAAATTTATATGCTTCTTCCTTATCTGGAAACTTGAGGATGTCCAAATTTTCAAATTGGTTTAAGTCTACTGTCGTGACATTATTTCCACATTCTACTCCTTCTAAATGTAATGAGCCAAGGGTAATTCTTCCCTTACTTTCACTTGAACCAACTTCTTCACTTTTCATACTTTCATTTGAAGACTTAGTATGAAGATTTTTTTCACATATCGCTTTATACGTCGAGCTAAGTGAAGTTTTTTGCGTTACTTCAGTAATTCCAGATTCAGTGGACGAGGTACAGCTATCGACTTTAGGCCGCCCGTTATGATTCCTGTTCCATTGATAAACAAACCGATAGTACACATAGCCCATTAATAAAAATAGTAAAAGTAAGACGAATGCAAACAAAAAATGTAAAAACATTGGCAATGATCGAGAGGAATGCACATCTACAGCCACCGTTGCTAAATGATTATTTTGATATTAAACGTGGCTTATCTTAAAATTACTTGCTGGTTTCATACAAGCAAAATATTTGAAATCGTCTGTACAATTAGCAATTCTCCATCCATGATCCTCATTTGAAGAATTCCTATCTGCTACACATTTACAGCCACCATTAGGCCCTGGTTCATCTTTTGCCCAATTGGAGTAATTAGTTTGACTGAGCTGAAAATTTCAGATGATTTTGCATTGCGTTCCAAAATGAGAAGAAAAGCGGATAGACAATGAAAATTGAAGCATGTACATCTATTTCATTTAGCTGATTCAATAAGATTTGTTTATTATTATGAAAATTTCAGGGATTCAATAAAAGTTGTTTATTGAAACGATTAATCAAACATTACAAAATTAAACTCTTTTGTTTTGACGGTGCGCATAGCGCCGTAAACTTTTAATATGTATACCTGTTGTGTCTCGTGTATGATCGTGCTCGTCTAACGATTCCACGAAAATACTCAAGCGCACAATATTTTAAGTTGAGAGTTTATTCGAATAAAATATGTTACAATGCTCGAAAGATAACAATACTGAACCCTAGCTAAGGAGCCTAACCTGAGGGAATCCGACGACCTCGACTTAGTAAGTCGAGCCTTTGTATACCCAAGTAGAACAGTGAAACCCCGCCCTAATTTCGAAACATGATTTCGAAATTGGATTTCGAAATAGTGATGTCATTCATAAACAAAATGACATCATGTGATGAGTCATCGATTTCATAATATCTATAAACTAGATGACATCATTTGATGAGTCATCGATTTCGTAATAGGTTTGAGTAAAGTTTAACAAGTTTAGAATAAAAGTACCGTTAATGTTCCACTTGGCACGTCCCATATCCAATTAGGAACTGAACAAGAAACCTGTGAATTTAAGCCAACCCAATATTCAATGCCTCCAATCCACCCTAAAAAACTGTTTATTTACGACGAATTATTTTTTACCATAAAGTTCATCCTGAAAGTCTTTATTTGGAATATTTATTAGTGAAGCACCGGCTTCATGACATATCGTTTTTGCATCTGTCCATTGTTTGACAGAGATATCTAAAATTGGAACATTAATTTTTTACCGTGTGATCAAAAAGTTTGGAATTATTTCCATCCAAAGTTTCTCAGCCTTATCTCCGCTTCCAATACTGAACTTTTTGATGCGGAAAAAAACCCATCCCAGGTAGAGGATTATTAGAGGCCTGCTACCAGTCGAATTTAGGATACATCACCTCACCACATGTGAAGTTATCCTAAATCGGAGGGGTAGACTAGGTTGGGAACCTAGCCTAAGGGAGGAAATGATGCGCAGATGTCCTAATTTTATGAGAAAATTAGTTTCCATTAAATTGAAGAATAAAAATTTTTTTCAGGGCTAAATATGGCCAAAAAAGGTAAAAAATTAGGTTAACTTTGAATGGATTTTTAGACCCTTTCTTGTTGTCAAATTTCTTCATTTATCCAGATTAGAATGCGCCGTGATGAGCGCTACAAAAATTTTAAAATATCGAAAATGGTTGCAATTTCATTGAGTTAGTTATAACTTCTGAGAAATTGTCAAAATCGTCTTTGGGGTGCAAAAAGAAATGGGCGAATGAATACGCGTCGGGAAAATAATTTCCTCATAAAAAATTTCTCCATCTCTGACTTGTATATGCTGACAAAAGAAAGCATCAAAAAAGCAGTACTAGCCGGAGATAAGGATGAGAAACTTTGGATGAAAAATAATTCCAAAATTTTTTATTATCCCGTATATAAAAAGTTTTACCCCAATAAACACATTGTCCTTGAATACAGGTCCCGTAAAAATAACAGCCATTTCTTTTGCCAGTGCATATACTTTCTTCACAATATCCACTTCCACATTTATGAGGTGGTGCTAAAAGAAATTATATCGATATTAAAGGACCAGGGTCACGGAAATAGATTTTTTTAAAGTAGCCTATCTTGTAGATCAAAAATTCTTGACAATTTTGGTTAATAGAGTTATGTGTGTTTGAGCTAAAATGAAGGATTTTTATAATGTTAAACTTTTCTCAAGTATTCGTGTCAGTACACAACAAAATTCAAATTTATCGGAAAAAATTTCATTTTTTACAAAAAAATTTTACGAAAATTTCGATTTGTAAACTTTTTTTACGATCGTAAACTTTTTTACGAAAAATTGAAAAAAATAATTTGCCATAATTTATATATATTCGAAAAATTCATGAAAAATGGAGCATTTTTTGTTTTACAGTAAATTCTGAATCGTTACCGTTGTCGAGATAATCGCGTTTCAAGTTGGTGATTTTTGGAATTGGTTTTGAATTCGAATTTCCCGCCAAAATTGAAAATCAGGGATTGGCGGGAAATTTAAATTCAAAACCAATTCCAAAAATCGCCAACTTCAAACGCGATTATCCCGACAACGGTAACGATTCAGAATTTACTGTAAAAACAAAAAATGCTCCATTTTTCATGAATTTCCCGAATATATATAAATTATGGCAATTTTTTTCGTAAAAGTTTACGATCGTAAAAAAATGTTACGAATCGAAATTTTCGTAAAAATTTTTACGAAAAAAAAGTTAACTTTATTGATCAAATTTGCCCAGAATTTTGTGCTCTGCAAGATGGGCTACTTAAAAAAATTATTTTCGTGACCCTGGTCCTTTAACTTATAGACTATCATTACCATTAATAGCCATTGTACAAACATTTTCAATAAATTCGTGTAAAGGGCTTTGGATTTTATTTTCATTTAAATTTTGTATAGATCTTTTTCTTTTATTCTAAAAATTAGTTAAAAGTATCAGGTATAGAAGTTAAGTCATACTACCGGCCTTAACTTTTTTTCCTACACATTCAAAAATCGACCATGAGGGATCATTTGAGCACGAAATTTTATGAGGAACAACTTTGTAGAGCATCATTTTTACAAAAAATTAATTTTGGAAGTCAAAAATTTAATTTTTAAGGTCTGGGGGCAATTTAATCCACGAAAAATCCCATATCTTCTCCAATTCAGCGCAGAAATGCCTGTTTACTTTTCGAGATTTCGCCCCCGATTTCGATTTCGCGAAATTTTTTAGTCAAAAATTCTATTTTGCTTCGATATCGAAATTTACAATTTCTACTGATACCCCTTCCTCTAATCTTACTTGGTACTTATATTCAGAATATGAATAATCAGCGTCTGCTATTGTATAATTGTCAAACTCGGCTAAATAAAGCCAGTCGCCTAGATCATACAATGCATGGTCTTTTTGATTGATACCAATCGTAATGAGTTTATTACATGGGGTCTAAAATGTTCAACTTTTAATATAACTGTCTAGAATTTTCTAAACATACCCCAATTTTACCAGCATAACAATCAGGTTTACTAAATGATAAAAATTTTTGGACAATATGCGCGGCATGTTGGATATTACCCCTACCACTAAAATTTAAAGTTACATTTTCTAAAACAAGCAGCCATTTTCAAAATTCATACTTTATAGCTGTAAACAACACCAGTTTTGATGGAATATCTTTTCTGCTATGGTTTTGAATAAAATTTAAATAAACTTCAAATACGCTAAAATATTGTTTAAATTTTTATTATACATGTTAATCGATGCCTTTGACCATAACTTGTTTCCCAAAAGTTCAAAAACATCAATGTCGTGTCATTGAAACGCGAAATTTTATAGAGAACAACCTTGTAGAACATCACTTTCCCCGAAAAATTCATTTGGTGGGGGGGGGGGGGGGGGCAATAGCGTAGGCAAGAGGAGGTGCCTCCTAGTGGGAGGAAAATTAAAGAAAATCCCTACATATAAGGATTCCCCTTATGATTTTTGTGAAAAATCAGCCTTTTTTGGGGAAGTGTCTCACCTCCCCCCCCCCACATCCGACCCTTCTCCCAACGCCATTGGAGGAGGGTAAATAGTTAAATTTTTAAGGTCTGGGGCATTTAGGTCAGAGAAAAGATCCATATCTCCCCGAATTTTGAAAAGAAACCTGTTTTTTGTACGTGGAGGGTTTCCACACAGGAATCGATTGTCCATAGGATTGGGTGAATTTAAAATTTCCTTTATTCATAGACCCCTATAATAGGAAATACACTTGTCTGCTAGGTTGCGCGCTAACCTTCTCGAACATTAGTCGAGACGGTTAGCGCGCATGTTTTGCGATGCTATACGCGGCGCTAAACGTCTTGAATTACCACTAATTTGAGACGTTAAACATTTCTAATTGATCTCGAATTCGAGAAGTTTAGCATCTCGACCACCTGTTCGAGATAGCGCGCAGTTTTACTAGTACATCCCCTTCCCAATCTTTTAACCAAAAATTAACACATCAAATCGATTGAACGGGACGATAAACTCAGGAAATACTTTGATGCCCTTTCTAGGGCTCAAAGTTAAACCAATTTTCCGAAAATGTCAAAAATAGAATATTGATGAAATAATATTCGAGCTTTCAGCCCCCCCCCCCTATTTTTGAAAATTTTTATTACACTACTGACACTTACTCCGATAGATTGACTGATTTTAATTTAGGATCCTGTTTTGACTCATTCCATTTTGTCAAAATTTCGTTCGAAAAGTTTTTGTATGTATCAAAATATTGAGATATTTTTGCTTTATGATGGATTCCATAAGATAATAGAGCGACTCTTAATAGGGATGTACCAAAAGGAAGGTTATTTGTAAAATTATACAGAACAAAATTAGCAAGCTAAAAAATAAAAAGAAATTTTTTTATTTAAATTTTTATGCATTTTTGTTTAAAAATGAGAAATTTAGACGTTTTTGGTGAAAAATCGTAATGAAAATTTTCATTTTTTTCGGGCTGCAAACGGGCCACAAAATATTTTGAGGGCGGGGCTCATTTTGGCTTGAGAGTTGCTGGTTACCCCCTTCTACTGAAATTTGGGAGTGAGGGTTTGTACATGCATAATCTGGTGTGGGTTGGGTCCGTTTTGAGCTCTATCTCTCACTCATGAGAGTATGAGTATAGGATAAGCGAGCATTAAATTTTAATTTTTTTTTGTTACATTTTCTATGTTAGTTTGATTTAACATTGCAGCCGAGAAGTCTATAGCAACAGTAACATCCAGAGCACAATATAGGTGATCTTCAATTGTTACACATGCGGACATACAAAATATAGAACAAAATAATAAAATTCCAAGCAAAAACATAATTTTTTAGTTAGTAAAGAAGCACATGAAAAATCGTATAGTCAAAAATGTTTTTGTACTAATTAAGAACGATGCTTGTTTTAAAGACCACTCGGATTATCAATGAAAACGATGCTTGTTTTAAAGACCACTAGGATTATCGTATTGATAAGAAATGAGCAATTTCTGTTGACTTTTTCTTTATTTTTCACTACTATACAAATAGTGAAAGCTGGGAAATACCTTAACTATCAAAAAATACTCCTACTCTTCACTGATAACGTGTTATTTATTAAATGGAATCATCAAAGATCATTAAAGAAATGAGACTTGGGCGTATAACTTATTTTTTACCTATTATTAGTAAAAATTTTATATAAAATAAATAAACTATGCAAAATCGTCATGAAAAAACATGGCAAAAATTGCAATGCATAATACAGGGTGGTAAAAAACCCGGATTTTTGCGATTTTTTAACATTTTTATCTCAGCCAGGCTAAAGTCATATGACCAAAGCAAGGTACCATTAGGAAGCTCTAAAGTGGTACTATAAAATGTCGCTTTTAGCTTTTAGCGATTTCAAAACCCGCGCTAGAAGAAAATTTCGAGCTAGAGCTCAAAAGTGATTTTTTGAAGAGGTAAAAAATCGTTTTCTATAGAAAGAAAGTCACTTTTCTCGTAAAAAACAATGACTTGAGACATAGTTTTGGTGCCGTTGGAAAGGGCAATGATGGGCAATAAAAACGTGTTTTAAATTGTAGGAAACGCATTTATAGCAAAAAAGTTATGATAGAAATACTAATGGTCCGGATGACGATGTTTGTCAAACATGACTCTCGATTTCTCCACAAGTTTAAAGGCACGGGATCTAATTTTTATATTTCTGTTAATCACTCGCTAGGTACTTAAAAATAATATAGGCTTCAAGTTTGTGGCGACACTTTTTGGCGTACTCCCACCCCCTGTGCGAATTTTTGAGATATCGCCTCTTAAAAGTTAATTTTTTATTATTTATGTTCAAAAACGTATATTTATACATAAGCAACAAACTATTAGATATGTACAAAAATATATGGTTATATAGGGCATTGTAAGCCAAGGTAAAAAAAAGTTTAGCGCCAATAGCGCAGGAGCAAGAGTTCAAAATTCATCTTGAACGGGAAGACGTGGCGTAGCCAGGGGCTTTTGTGCCATTTGCTCCTGCGCCATCGGATCAAAATTTTTTTATCTTGTTCGGAAACGCTCCATGATTTAATCAGTGATTCGTATATTGATGTTGACGTTTGAGGTCTTCGGCACGTTTATATTAATGTTGGTATTGGAATCAATTAAACTATTGTTAATAAGCTAAAAAATAGTTTATCTATAAAAATTTAAAGTTTAAAAATACCTTAATCTTAGATAGGAAATCTTTTGCTTCTTCAAATTGTTCTTTAGAATTATTGATTAAATAAAACGTTAGTTCAGATAAGTCGTCTAATTTCGGTCTCGTCTCAACTGTTTGCAAGCATTTCGTGAGAAATTCGCATAAATAAGTTGAATAAACCGGTTGGATTTCTCTTACTATTATTGCGTACAATTTTGAAGTCGTATCCGAGTTTAAAATAGACGTGATTTTTAAATGTGTCTTTTGCTCTCCCAGATTTTCGGGATTGCTTTCGTGGAAATTTGTAGTTGATATTTCTGGTAAATATGGCAATCGCCCGATGGCAATCTCCATCAGGGTAATACCTAGGCTCCAGATGTCCGCACGGATATCGTATTTGCTGTCGCTATTTAACCAGCGTTCAGGTGGCCAATATGCCTCTGTTCCAATATACTGTGTGCTCGCTAAGGAGTTGTCAAGTAAACGGGATTCGCCGAAGTCGCACAATTTGATTTCACCACTAAAAATGATGGGTGAATGTAATTCAGGCAGGCAAGCAGATAGGTAAGCGGGCAGGTAGGCAGACAAGCAGGTAGGTAGGCAGGAGGGTCAAGAAAGTAAGCAGCCAGACAACCAGATAGCGACAGTCACTAGCCAGCCAGATGGCAGTAAAAAAAGTTTCACCTATAGTTAACCAAGATATTGCTCGGCTTAATATCACGATGGATAATTCCATTTGTTTTGCAAAATTGCATTACATCGACCATCTTTACTGAAACATAGCCTAATAATTCTTCTTTAAAAAATTCCTTAGCTTTATAGACATTAATATACAAATGTTTCAAAGATAAGTCCATTAGCTCCATACAAATCAATGCTTGAAAATCATGAATGCAAATTCCATAGAAGTCAACAATGTTAGGGTGTTGACAAAGTTTTCGGAAATTATGGATTTCTCTTAATAGCCTTTTGGACCGTTTTCGTGTTATTTCTTCTTCAAATTGGCATCTTGGGATATTAAGGTGTTTAACCACCATAATTTTCCCTGATGGTCTATGTCGGCATTTTTCGACTAGATGTCTTGAATTTTCTATAAAAATATTATATGTATTAATGTCCATCTTGGTCCTAAACCGTCCCTGGACGTTACATTAGTCCCAGATCATTCGGGACATCCCAGGCATTTCCGGTCGTCTCAGGCCATTTCAATCCCTCAAGCTATTCTCAGTCAGGGTCGTCCCAGTACTTTCTAGGCCATCCCAAAACATCATATGCCATGCCATGCGTTCTCGCATCCCCAGATCGTCCCAAACAGATTCAGACTGTCCCAGATTGCAACAAGCCGTCCCAGTCCATCATGGGTTGTCGTCTCTGGTCGACCGCTCTTCCGTCTTTCCATCCGTCTGTACCTTTATCCAGTGACGTAGCCAGACATTTATGAATGGTGGGAACGATTTGGGATCAGTGGGGGCGGTCCTCACAAAAATAGGGAGTAAAATTTGAATATTTTCAAATTGTATCAAAATCATATGGGGGTACCCTTATGTTTTTTACAGAATTTTTCCAGGACGATCGTCCCCACCGCCCTCCCTTGGCTAAACCACTGCTTTCATCCCTCCGGTAATGTGCACTCTGTGTTAGTCTTAAAAAATTTACGTTCTATACAACATTTTTCATACAAATCATTTATGTTAAATTTATATGCTTCTTCCTTATCTGGAAACTTGAGGATGTCCAAATTTTCAAATTGGTTTAAGTCTATTGTCATGACATTATTTCCACATTCTACTTCTTCTAAATGTAATGAGCCAAGGCTAATTCCCCCCTTACTTTCACTTGAAGACTTAGTAAGAAGATCTTTTCCACATATTGCTTCATACGTCGAGCTAAATGAAGTCCTTTGCGCTACTTCAGTAATTCCAGATTCAGTGGACGAGGTACAGCCATCGATTTTAGGCCGCCCATTATAATTTCTGTTCCTTTGATAAATAAACCGATAGTATAAATAACCTATCAATAATAAAAATAGTAAAATTAAGGCAATTGCAAACAAAAAATATAAAAACATTGGCAATTTTCGAGAGGAATACATATCTACAGCCACCATTGCTAAATGATTATTTTGATATTAAACGTGGTTTATCTTAAAGGGAGTGTAACATTTATGGCGTATTCTCGAAAAATCGAAAAAAAATTTTTTTCCGATTTTTTTCTAAAAACCGACTTTTTAGGGTAATTTCTAGGCAAAAAATCGATTGCGCGCATTCCCGAAGCTTGAAAATGCTTTCTTGACCTTGATTCAGAGAAATGAGTGTTTTATATTGAAGCGAAAATATGAAAATTTTGAATTTTTCTTCTAAAATCATCGTTCTAAGGGTTATTTTATGCGAGAAATCGATTCAGCGCATCACCGAAGAGTTGCGGTAGAAACATAATTTTTCAAGCACGATGGTCAAGGATGCATTTTGACGCTTCGGGGATGCGCTGAATCGATTTCACGCATAAAATAACCCTTAGAACGATGATTTTAGAAGAAAAATTTTCATATTTTTGCTTCAATATAAAACACTCATTTCTCTGAATCAAGGTCAAGGAAGCATTTTCAAGCTTCGGGAATGCGCGCAATCGATTCCCCGCATAAAATTACGCCCCAGAAAGATGATTTTGAGGCAAGAAAACCAAAATTTTTCGATTTTCGCTTCAATATACACATCTATTTCCCTGAATCAGGGTCAAGGAAGCATTTTCACGCTTCGGGAATGCGCGCAATCGATTTTTTGCCTAGAAATTACCCTAAAAAGTCGGTTTTTAGAAAAAAATCGGAAAAAAATTTTCGCGTCGAAACTCAGTTTTACCCTGATTTTCAGGGTCAAGGTTAATTTTTCATGCTTTGAAAATGCGTGCAATCGATTTTTCGCCTAGAAATTACCCTAAAAAGTCGGTTTTTAGAAAAAAAATCGGAAAAAATTTTTTTTCGATTTTTCGAGAATACGCCATAAATGTTACACCCCCTTTAAAATTACTTGCTGGTTTCATACAAGCAAAATATTTGAGATCGTTAGTACAATTAGCGATTCTCCATCCATGATCCTCATTTGAAGAATTCCTATCTGCTACACATTTACAGCCACCATTAAGCCCTGTTTCATCTTTTACCCAATTGGAGTAATTAGTTTGACTGAGCTAAAAATTTCAGATGATTTTAAGCCGCCCGTTATGATTTTGCATTGCTTTTTGCACCCATTCCCATGTCTACTCGAGAAACCCCTATGACCTTTAACGATTAAAAAACGAATAAAATTGCCAACTTGTTAAGTTTAGAATGAAAGTACCGTTAATGTCCCACTTGGCACGTCCCATATCCAATTAGGAACTGAACAAGAAACCTGTGAATTTAAGCCAATCCAATATTCAATGCCTCCAATCCACCCTAAAAAACTGTTTATTTACAACGAATTATTTTTTACCATAAAGTTCATCTTGAAAGTCTTTATTTGGAATATTTATTAGTGAAGCACCGGCTCCATGACATATTGTTTTTGCATCTTTCCATTGTTTGACAGAGATATCTAGAATTAAATTTTTTATCGTGTGATCAAAAAGTTTGGAATTATTTTCATCCAAAGTTCCCAGCCTTATCTCTGCCTCCAATACTGAACTTTTCGATGCTGCTTTTTGCCAGTATATACAATTGGGAGATGGAAAAATTTTTGATATGAAAATTATTTTTTTTACCAGTACACATTTCTTTCTATACCCCAAAAACCGATTTTTGGGGTGCAGAAAGAAATGAGCGTAGGCAAAAAAGTTCGCATCAGGAAAATAATTTCCTCATAAAAAATTTCTCCATCCCTAACTTGTATATACTGACAAAAAAGCATCAAAAAAGCAGCACTAGCTGGAAATAAGGCTGAGAAACTTTGGATGAAAAATAATTCCAAAATTTTTTATTATCCCGTATATAAAAAGTTTTACCCCAATAAATACATTGTCCTTGAATACAGGTCCCATAAAAATAACAACCATTTTTATTGCCAGTGCATATACTTTCTTCACAATATCCATCTCCACATTTATGAGGTGGTGCTAAAAGAAATTATCGATATTTAAAGGAACAGAATCATGAAAATAGATTTTTTTAAAGTAGCCATCTTGTAGAGCACAAAATTCTTGATAACTTTGGTTAATAGAGTTATGTGCTTTGGGCTAAATTGAAGGATTTTTATAATGTTAAACCTTTCCCAAGTATTCGTTTCAGTACACAAAAAAATTCAAATTTATCGAACAAAATTCCATTTTTTACAAAGATGTTTAAGTTTTCATCACATAACTTTATTGATCAAATTTGCCCAGAATTTTGTGCTCTGCAAGATGGGCTACTTTAAAAAATCTATTTTCGTGATCCTGATCCTTTAACTTATAGACTATCATCTACCATTAATAGCCATTGTACAAACATTTTCAATAAATTCGTGTAAAGGGCTTTGGATTTTATTTTCATTTAAACTTTGTATGGGTCTTTTTTTTTTATTCTAAAAATTAAGTTAAAAGTATTAAGTATATGTTGCACCCGATTCAGAGTCGGGTACCTGATCCAGAGTCAGCAAAAATACCGGAAATATCTTTTTGGCACCAAAAATATTTTTTTTGACACCAATATTCTGGATTCGGATTTTGAATCCGGATTTCGAATACAGATTCCGATTCATAATCCAGATTGAGAATCAGAATCCGGATTCAGAATCAGAATCTAGATTCAGCAAAAATACCGCAAATATTTTTTTGGCACCAATATTCTGGATTCGAATTCTGAATCCAGATTTTGAATTCGGATTCAAAATCTGGATTCAATATCGAAATTTTTAAGGTCTGAGGGCAAATGGTCCACGAAATTCCCATATCTTTTCCAATTCAGCTCAGAAACGTCTGTTTACTTTTTGAGATCTCACCCCGATTTTGATTTCGCGAAATTTTTTAGTCAACAATTCTATTTTGCTTCAATATCGAAATTTGCAATTTCTACTGAATTATACTCCTTCCCCTAACTTATACTTTATAATTATATTCAGAATATGAATAATCAGGGTCTGCTATTGTATAATTATCAAACTCAGCTAAATAAGTCCAGTCGCCTAGATCATACAATGCATGGTCTTTTTGATTGATACCAATCGTAATGAGTTTATTACATGGGGTCTAAAATGTTCAACTATTAATATAGCTGTCTATAATTTTCTAAACATACCCCAATTTTACCAGCATAACAATCAGGTTTACTAAATGATAAAAATTTTTGGACAATATACGAGGCATGTTGGATATTACCTCTATCGCTAAAATTTAAAGTTACATTTTCTAAAACAAGCAGCCATTTTCAAAATTCTTACTTTATAGCTGTAAACAGCACCAGTTTTGATGGAATATCTTTTCTGCTATGATTTTGAATAAAATTTAAATAAACTTCAAATACACTAAAAATTTTGATTAAATTTTTAGGTATATTTATACATGTTAATCGATGCCTTTGACCATAACTTTTTTCCCAAAAGTTCAAAAACATTAGTGTCGTGACATTTCAATGCGAACTTTTATAGAGAACAACCTTGTAGAATCACTTTTCTCGAAAAATGCATTGGGGGGGAGGGGGGCAATGGCATAGACAAGGGGGAGATGCCCTCTAATGGGCCAAAATTAAAAAAAATCCCTACATATAAGGGTCCCCCTTATGATTTTTGTGAAAAATCAGCCTTTTTTAGGGAAGTGTCCCACCCCGCGTTTTTCGACTTGTTCCACTTTTGAACAACTTTACTGAGCCGTGGTCCGGAAATAAAAATTCGCAAATGTGCGAACGCCCGCTAAGGAATTTTTTTGATCTATCGCTCGACCCATTTGGACACGTTTTTAAAAAAATCGAGTTTTCGTGTCAATATACAAATCAATTTAAACCAAGTAGAGACGAATTCGATACGCCGTCTCGAATTAGCCTCGAATTCGAGACGTGTAGCGTCTTGACCACCTGTTCGAGACGATTAGCACACAGCCTTACTAGTACACCCCCTTCCCAAACTTTTAACCAAAAAATAACACATCAAATCGATTAAATGGGACGAAAAGCCCAGGAAATACTTTGATGCCCATTCTAGGGCTTAAAGTTAAACCAAGTTTTCGAAAATGTCAAAAATAGAATATTGATGCAAGAATATTCTAGCTTTCAGCCCCCCCCCCATTTTTGAAAATTGTTATTATACTACTAACATTTACTCCCATACATGGGCAAGCAGGGAGTACTGGGCCCCAAAATACGAATTAGTCCCAAAGGTTACTGTCGACCAAAAAAACGTCGACAGGCGAAAAAGTCGAAATACGAATTTTTTTGAACCCTACGAATTGGAAATACGAAATCATAGTCAAATACGAATTCGTATATATGTTTTGGACGTATTCGGCGTCAAAATACGAATTGGTCCATTAATTTTTCCCCCGATACGACGAATTAGGGGGGGGTACAGTACCCCCCCCCCTGCCCATGTATGCTTACTCCGATAGATTGACTGGCTTTAAGTTAGAATCCTGTTTTGACTCATTCCACTGTGTCAAAATTTCGTTCGAAAAGTCTTTGTATGTATCCAAATATTGAGACATTCTTGCTTTATGATGGATTCCATAAGATAATAGAGCGACTTTTAATAGGGATGTGCCAAAAGGAAGGTTATTGGTAAAATTATACAGAACAAAGTTAACAAGCTAAAAAATAAAAAGAAAATTTTTTATTTAAATTTTTATGCATTTTTGTTTAAAAAATGGAAATTTAGACGTTTTTGGTGAAAAATCGTAATGAAAATTTTCATTTTTTTCGAAATGCAATCGGGCCACTAAGTTTTTTGAGGGCGGGAATCATTTTGGCTTGAGGGTTGCTGGTTACTCCTATTGAAATTTGGAAATGAGGGTTTTTACATGCATAATCCGGGTCGGGTTGGGTCCGTTTTGACCTCTATCTCTCACTCATGAGAGTATGGGTATAGGATAAACGAGCATTAAATTTTAATTTTTTTTGTTACATTTTCTATGTTAGTTTGATTTAACATTGCAGCCGAGAAGTCTATAGCAACAGTAACATCCAGGGCACAATATAGGTCATCTTCAATTGTTACACATGCGGACATACAAAATATAGAACAAAATAATAAAATTCCAAGCAAAATCATAATTTTTTAGTTAATAAAGAAGCACATGAAAAATCGTACAGTCCAAAATATTTTTATACTAGTTTATAATTATGAAAACGATGCTTGTTTAAAGAACACTAGGATTGTCACTTCGTAATGATAAGAAATGAGCAATTTCTGTAGACTTTTTCTTTACTCCTACTATATAAATTGTGAAAGTTGCGAAAATTCTTAAATAGAAAAACATACTCCTACTCTTTACTGATAACGTGTTGTTTAGTTAAATGGAGGGAGAGATCAAAGACTTGAGTGTATGACGTATTTTTTGCCTGTTATTGGTAAAAATTTATATAAAATAAATAAACTATACAAAATCGTCACGAAACAACATGGCAAAAATTGCAATGCATAATAATACAGGGTGATACAAAACCCGGATTTTTGCGATTTTTTAACACTTGAACTTTTTTAAGACTCTATCTGTAAAATTCGACTTTTGACTAATAGAAAGGGGATGTAGAAAAAAGTATCTCAAAATGTTTTAAAACTGAAAAAATCTTAAAATATACTAGACACTTATTGGAATAAATAAAAGAATTTTGGCGCGAAAGTCTAACCCCACCGAGATACAGGGTACCCAATTTTCGAAATCAGCGTCATTTTAGCATGAAAACATGGCAAAACATCGATTTCATAACGCATACAAACCGGAATATGATTTTGGTTTCAAATGAAAATATGATATCAAATGCACTATCTTGGCTGAAAATCAGTCGATTGATTAAGAAACAGGTTCAATCATAGATGAATAGGGGGAGGGGGTAGCGGAGGGGATGGATTTTTCGGGATTTTTTTGCCTTTCGGCACCCCCCCCCCATTTTTCGGGGCCCTCGTGGCGCAGGGGGTCGTAATTACGACCTCCTATTCAAGTATGAGTTCAATGGTCGAAACCGGGATCATCGATACGGACCCGGAACGGAACCGAGAAAAAGGCCGAAATTTAATGGGACCGGAACGGAACTACAGCCCTGATCTCGGCTGTTGATAGCACAGAAACTAGTCTTACCTATAGTTAACCAAAATATTGCTGGGCTTAATATCACGGTGAATAAACCCATGGCTTTTACAAAACACCATTGCATCAATCATTTTTACAGCAACATATCCAACCAATTCTTCAGGAACATTTTCTTTCGATTTATGAACATTAATATACAAATGTTTCAAAGATAAATCCATTAACTCCATGCAAATTAAAGCCTGCCCTTCATAAACACAAATTCCATAAAAATCAACAATATTCGGATGCTGCCAAAGTTTACGGAAGTTTTCAATTTCTCTCAAAAGTTTCCGAAAACGTAGCTGAGTTGTTTCATCATCATGTTGGCTTCTTGGGATGATGAGGTATTTTACAGCCATAAATTCCCCCGACGGCTTATGTTTAAATTTTTGGACCAAATGTCTTGTCGTGGCTATAAAAATCATTTAGTTTTAAAATTAAAAAATCTTGCCTTCTATGCAACTTTTCTCTATGAAATCCGCAATATTAAACTCGTAGATTTTTTGGGTATGTGGAAATGAGATATTATTAACATTCTCAAATTGATTAATATCGAATTGAGGTTGGATATTTTCATCTTCTTGTTCGTCGAGAGTTAAAACCCTTGGCCTGAATGATAAATTCTCCTCCTCACTTTCAATAGTCATGCTTCCATTTGATGATTTATTTAAAATTGAATGTTCCGATGTTCCCAGAAATGTATTACTTGTAGCTGGGGTTTCTGAAGAAGGAAGTGAACCAATAGCGCTTTTAATGGTTAAATCGCTTTCTGAATTAAAGCTTTTGAGCTGGTCTTGCTGCTTTCGTCCATATATAAATTTGTAGTAAAGAAAACTAGCTAGTAAAGTTATTGAAATTAAAATGGCTAGAACAATAATAAAAATTAAATAAGTAGGAAAATTTTTAGATTTTGTTGGTGGCGCTAAAAATAATTATTAAGGAGTTATTCCTTCTTAAAGAACCAGTCTAGTCAGTTACAACCATATGAAAAAATGATATATTCGGAAAGATCATGAAAAATAGAGCATTTTTTGTCTTTACGGCATATTCTGAATCGTTGTAGTTTTCGAGATGATTGTGTTTGAAATTTTGAATTTGTTACAAGCTCTTCGTTGTAATGCACAAATTTTTTTAGTTTGTGTATTACAACGAAGAGCTTGTAATAAATTCAAAATTTCAAACGCAATTATCTCGAAAACTACAACGATTCAGAATTTTCATAATCTTTCCGAATATATCATTTTTTCATATGGTTGTAACTGACTGAACTGGTCCTTTAATGTACCTACTAGCTTCTTTCATGCATGCAAAATATTTCAAATCTCCAGTGCAGTTTGCAATTTTCCACCCATGATGTTCGATTGAAGTATTTCTATCGGCAACGCATGTACAACCTCCATTAGGCCCAGGCTCGCCATCTGCCCAATTTTTATAACCGCTTTCATTGAACTAAAGTAGTTTATGTGCTACTTGTAAGTAAAAAGATCTAAAAAGTTACAGGCAAGGAACCACCATTAGGCTCATCCCATACCCATGTTGGAACTGAACAAGAATCTAGAGAATTTAGGCCGATCCAATACTCCATATCGCCAATAAAATCTAAAAATATATGTGCGACGTGCTATTAGAGGAAATGCAATAGTTGATTATGTGAGAGGGTGGGGACCAAAAATCCAAAAATTTTATTCACATAATACTTGAATGACCTGAATCGACCCTTTATGAATGTTACCATAAATTTCCTCTTGGAATTCTTGATTTAGAATTGACACCAATGAAGCCCCAGCATCATGACAAATAGTTTTTGCTTCTTTCCATTGCTTTACAGAGATATCTAAAAATGAATATCTTTAAGATTCTGTTTGTTTTATGAATGACCCCAATAAATACATTGGCCTTGAATACAGGATCCATAGTAATAACAGCCATTTCTTCCTCCAGTACATATACTTTCTTCACAGTATCCATGACCACATTTATATGGTGGCGCTAAAAGTTAAAACTGGGATTTTTAATTTTAATATTACTATTAATAGCCATCGTGCAAACATTTTCAATAAATTCATGTAAAGGGCTATCGATTTTATTATCCAAACTATCAAACATTGCTCGCTTTGTTCGACCATCATTAGTTATCTAAACGCATCTTAATATTTGCTGTCAAAATTTTAAAGGGGGGAGTTCCAACTTACGGCCGGGTAGAAAATTTTGAAAAATTTTTATTAACAAGTGACCCTTTAGGGGTAATTTTATGCGAGGAATCGATTGCGCGCATCAAAAAATTTTGAAAATTTTTTCCGGGGGTCAAAAAATGAAAAAAATTTCGTCAAAATTAGGGGTTATAAGTTTTAACCTCAACACCCCGGAAAATTTTTACAGAATTTTTCGATGCGCGCAATCGTTTCCTCGCATAAAATTACCCCTAAAGAGTCACTTGTTAAAAAAATTTTCTACCCGGCCGTAAGTTGGACCCTCCTTTAAAGTTCTGATAAAGTTTGGAAATGGGATTCTTTGTCAGTCTCGGAAAGACATCGATCTTTTGAAACGACTCTGATTTCCCTCTCCAACTGTTACCCGAAACGACTGCAAATTATCGTCAGTAAACAGCGTATAATTATCAAAAGTAGTCAAGTAAATCCAATTCCCTAAATCATATAGAGCATTGCTACTTTGGTTAATTCCAATACTAATAATCTTATTACAGGGTGTCTAAAATTTATATATTCGCTTAACATTCGGAGAGTTGCAAAAAATTTTTGAGAGAACCAAGAGTTTTTCATGCTGATTACAAATATTATAAATTTTTTAAAGTTATTTACGGGGGGTCTAGGGCCTCATTTTTGTGTGTATCTAGCTAAATGTGTACTGTTTTTTGTAATGGTATACAGTAGCGGAAAAAAATGAAAATACCCCCAAAAAGTTTCCATGCTCGTGGCTTGGGCCCTATTGTTCGAGTTCAAGGAAGGATGACAGCAAAGGATTATCGTGCGATTCTGCGCACTCACCTGCTCCCGTATTGGTGCAGAAACAATCCTAGCAATTGGGTTTCCTAACAAGACAATGATCCAACTTTTTGGGGGTGTTTCCATTTTTTCCGCTACTGTACTTCCTCGTAGGAATTGAATTGGAAGCTCGTTGACTACTCATTGTAAAGATTGAATCCCCCAAAAACTATTATATAGATCACTTTGTTGAAACCCCTTGTAACCGGGTCAAAAGGGCCGATCTGTGTCAATGCCATGTCAAAAAATTGAAGGTGTTGTCAAAGATCTGCGATTATCTATTTATTGAAGCTGGAACTTTCTATAGGTGTCTATATAATAGTTATAGAGTAGATTCTCATCATTACAATGAGTGATCAATGAGTCCCCAATTCACTTCCTACGAGGAGATATGACCTTTATAAAAACAGTAAAATTTTGCTAGGCACACACAAAGATGAGGCCCTAGACCCCTTGTAAAATTTTTTAAAATTTTTAATATTCATAATCAGCATGGAAAACTGTCTTGATTCTCTCAAAAATTTTTGGCAACCCTCCGAGTGTTAAAGGACCAGTCTAGTTTTGGTAGAAAGTTCATGCTGGGACGATCACAGTTTCAATTTTTTCTTTTTTGTTTCAATGTTTAAACTCGTTTGAAAATTTTTTTCGCTCATAACTTTTACCGTTAGATTTTCAAGTAGTGCCGTAAAAGCAAAAATGCCCCAAATTTTGTGCTCTATCATATGGCATCAACAGTCCAAAAGTAGACTGGCCCTTTAACAATATTTGTCAATGTTTTACTCCTATTGACCCAGTGAAGCATTCTGGCTTGCTTAGAGATCTAATTGCTTGGGCATTCTCTGCTGCCTGTTTGATATTATCCATATTACTAAACTTTGTTTTTATAATTCAGTATAACTATTTTAAATTCTTTATTTTGTAATTTATTGGGTTGTACAGGGTGCAGTAATTCAAAAAATCACAAGAACTTTTGCCGCACCCTGTATTGTGAGAATTTGATCGGTCAAAATCTAGTTAAAAATGGGTCAATTTTTAAAAAAATTTAGGTCTATCAAAATCACAAACATTGTAATTTATTGAACTTTTTAATTTTTTTTAATGCAAAAAATCTTAAAGTCGTTTTTTAGTTTAAAAAATGTTACTTTATAGCAGTAAAAAACACTAATTTTGCTGGAATATCTTTCCTTTGATGGCTTTGAATAAAAATTAAATAGGATCCAAGAACACTAAAATTTAAAATATTAAACCCAACCAGGACATATGACCATAGGTCGGTAAGGTGAAGGGGGGAGGGGACCTCCGATGAGGTGGTCCCCCACCACCTCCACCAAACAAACGACCTTTTTTTAGCGTGAGGTAGTCTTCTGACATCCAATTTTTATGCACCATCTCATATGTTCGGCGGGGTCTATGCATGGTCCCCCTCAATTTTGGGTTCATGCGTGCGTGGGTCAGGGGGAGGCTCCCTCCCTCTCTTGCCGACCTATGCATATGACAATCCCTCCCCCCCCCCCCTCCACGAGAGGGAGGAAAATTTTTCATGGGAGGGCAATTGACCTTCGTGGGGAGATTGTTCCGTCAATAACAATGAATAGAACAGTTACCCCATTAAAAATTGCAAACTTAGTCAAATGTCGCACATTCTGGTTCAGAGAAATTGCCATACGGGAGCAATTGCTCTGGGAGACAATGGTGTAGGGAGAAAGGTCGACTAGGCGAGGGCAGTACCCAAAATCATAAGAAGGCTCTGAATGAATTGTTTACCGGACTTTGGCTGGCCAAAACATAATGGGGACCCTTTATTATTTTTTATAATTTTTGCCCACCGAGGGGCAGCTGCCTCCTTCCCTATGCCATTGGAAGAGGTGTTGATTACCGTCCCTGAATCTTAAAACGGGTCTGTTGAATCCAAACTTATACTCTGATAGGTTGACTGGCTTTAAACTATGATATTGTTTGAATTCATTAGTTTTTGTTGAAACTTCATTTGCAAAATCATTATAATTATCATAATATTGAGATATGCTTGTTGTACCATTTATTCCATATGTTAATAATGCAACATTTAATAAGGATGTGCCAAAAGGTAAATTGATAGTGAAATTATAGAGAACATAGTGCACTAGCTAAAAAATATGTACGTTGCCCCCATACATGGGCAAGAGAGGGAGGACTGGACCCAAAATACGAATTGAATTCGTGTTTTTAAGCGTTTTTTCTACCAAAAATACAAATTGGGTATCTATTTTTCCTTTAAAATTTTTCCAATACGAATTGGGATGGACAATCCCCCTTTCCTTGCCCAAGTATGGTTGCCCCGCATGTCTCCCCATACGCCCTCGAAGAGTTTGAATGTATGTGTTATGATTTTTAATAAATAAAAATTTTTACATTGTCTATGTTATCTTGGTTTAACATGGCATCAGAAAAGTCTATAGCAACTGTTAAATCGAATGCACAATATTGAGCATCTTCAATTACACCCTTTACAGAACTTAACATCAAAACACATAACACCAAGTTTATAAATATAATCATATTTTTAAATGAAAAAATAATAAGAAAGTATTGTCCCTTAACAAAATAAATACTGTTTTAAGACATTCCACCTGGCTTGTTTTCTTTCTCTCACATGGTATTTAGTTTTGTAAGATATCATAAAAGTCACGAATGCAAATTGGCGTCACTGATAAAGAAATAAACCATATTTGCTGCTTGTACGACAAAAATTATTGTGCTTGTACAACAAAAGAAGAACTTTTTTCTCAGAAGGGTGAACCAAGCTTTAAAGAATATTTTTACAATAAAAATGATTACCATTCATTTTATAGTGATAAATCTTTTATAATTTTTTGATATATAAACAGTGACGTAACCAGAAATTTTTTATGGGGAGGACCTACCCGGAAATTTTCAAAATTTTACCTTGGTCGCCCCTTATGTTTTTTAGGAAAAAATGTTCATTTTTCCGTTATGGGGGCTCAAGCCACCTCTGCGTACGTCACTGTATATAAACAAGTTTGTGATAAAGGTTGTCAAAGGTAGAAAATTTACCGAGAGTTGTCGAATAAAAACGTCTCGGCGACGATTTTGTGAGGAGGTATTAGGACAATCTGGGAAATTTTGCGGCTGGTTTGCATGAGGGGCATCCTGACCAAAGGGCGTAGCTAGGTCCAAATTTTTTGAAAGGGCTTTGTCGTCGCTAGGGGAAGGGAGAGAATACAGGGGTGCACGTGTCCCCTAAAATCTGAAAAATGAAAAAAATTTTCCTAATGGTCCACTTATGTTTTTAAATTTTTTTCAAAATTTTTATGAAAGGAAGCTTTTTATTCAAATAAAATTATAGGCGGTGAGACACTTGCGGACAGACTTTTGCGGACGGACATTTGCGGACGGGACATTTTTCAAAAAATTCAAATTTTTCAAACGTTTCGTCCGCAAATGTCCGTCCGCAAGTGTTTCACTGCCAAATTATACACATTTTAGCATGCAATTTAAATCACTGAAAAATCGCAATAAGTATTATTTGATAAAAAAAATAAAATATTACAAAAATTCAAAAATATGCATATTTACAAATTTCGTGCTCTTACATATAATGTCTGTTCTGGTTTAAATAAACCTCTGCTATCCATTTTCAAGGGTAAATCCTAAAAAATTTTATTCAATCGCTTCAAGTTTTAACATACCGGAGATTCAGAAGCCGGAAAAAATTCATATTTTTGAAGCAAATTGACTAGAGTGACTCTCATTTCAAATTCCGCAAATCTCATTCCAATACAATTTCTTGGACCATGACCAAAAGGCATGAATGCTAGAGGATCTCTTTTAGCTTTTTCTTGAGGTGAAAATCTAAAAATTGTTTTTACAAAAATGCAGAGTGGTCTAAAAACCATACTTTTTCGATTTTTCACATAAAAAAATTTTTTTCTTAAATTTTTTTAAATGACTTTTATAGGGTTTTTAATGCTCGTAATCAACTTCTCGCATAGAAAATTCCTGTGTGCTCATTTTAGAACAAATTTAAGAAGATTACGAAAATCGCAAAAGTACGGTTTTGGGGTCATCCTCTATACCTTTCTGGATCGAATTCATGCGGATTAGGAAAATATTTTTCATGATAATGGACAGCATAAATTGGCACCGAAAAAGTAAAAGATCGATTAAATTCTATTCCATTGATTGTGATAGGTTTAGTACAGACACGATTAGTCCTAAAAAAGAAAATTTTTTATTTTTTTTAATAAAAAATTAACCTAGTTGCCGCTGGATACATCCTCATAGCTTCACAAATAACTTGATTCATATAATTAAGTTTTGCAATATCGTCATGTTCTAAATTAACTTTGTTGTTTAATACTTCGGAAATTTCATCTCGAAGACGATTTTGAATTTCAGGGAGTTTCGTGATAATATATAAAATTATATGAAGAGTAAGAGCAACTGTTTCATAACCGGCGACGAGGAAGACAAATGCTTGAGCGAGGATCTAAAATCATGTTAAGCAAGTTATTTGATGTCACACTGTAACAATACTCCCTCTCCACCATTCTTATTGGGTTGTTCCAAAAGTTTTTACACTTCACTTTACACTTTTCACTCGACACTTTTCACTTTACACTTTTTTCAATTGAAAAAAGTGTAAAGTGAAAAGTGTCGAGTGAAAAGTGAAGTGTAAAAACTTTTGGAACAACCCAATAAGAAATTTTTGGTTTTGGGGGGGGGCTAAGGTCCGTGGTCCCCCTAGATACGCAGGGATGCAAAAATTTATGTATTAGAACATAGTCATATACATTGTCCCGCCAACCCCCCCCCCCTCCGATTGGCCGAGCGCTGTAGGTGCTTGATCAAACTGAGACCCCTCGCGAGCGCGTGGGCGCTCGGCCCTCTGGTTATACTTAAAATAAATAAAAATTGCATACTTCTATTCGAGTAATATTCCTTTTCGATTTTTGGTTTAAAATCTGGTCGTGTATCAATTCTTTATCTTCTTCAATAATACTTCCTTCATCAAGAGAATTTAATAAAATTTGAAAAAAATCACAATATTTCTAAAAATTTTTAAAAAATTATAGGAAGGTTAAAAAACCGGTTTTTATGATTTTCAGCTATTTTTCGAGTTGTTTCAAAAAATTTTTCAAAATATCACTATAGGTAGTTTTTTAAGAGAAATCAATTGTGAGTAAAAAAACCATGAAAACGCTTTCCTGTCCCGAATGAGTATAAAATACCTGATTTTTTATATTAGATGTTTTTTTGAAGTTTATGGTCGGGTAAGTGTTGTAGTGATTTTTCAATGTGCGCAATCGGTTTCTCATTAAAAAACCCCCTATAAATTATTTTGTGATAAATTTAAAATTAGTAAAAGCTGGAGCCACAGCATTTTGAACCTTCCTCCACTCATCTCAATTTTTGATGATAATGCGTTTTGACCAAGGCTGTTTTTAATTCAAAAAATCACAAAAATCCTGTTTTTAACCCACACTGAAATTTTAAAAAATTTACTTCAGAAGCATTTTTATCTTCCCTTCTTTGATCCAAGAGATCTCCAAGAATATTTTTAAAGAAAACATTTGTGCTGTTCTTAAAAATTTGATATCCTGTCATTTCTTGGATTTTTGCAGCAACATTTGGAAAGGCCACTAAATTTGTTTGAATAAGTTTTTTCCATTTTTTTTACTCATGAACATAATTCTTGGATCAAAGAACTTGGCTTCGAACATCTTTTTTGCTTCTCTCAAAAACGGGGTTTCTTCACCGCCTTGAAATGCATTTATTTCCACACTGAATGCACATTTGGCTATTATATTCATTGCGTGCTTGTTCATAACCCTGAAAAAAATGGATTTATTGGGTTGTTCTAAAAGTTTTTACACTTTTCACTTCTCACTTTTTTCAATTGAAAAAGTGAGAAGTGAAAAGTGTAAAAACTTTTGGAACAGCCCAATAATAGAGGTAATTCCTTGTTTCTCTAATCGAAACCTCTTCACCTTGCCTCCCCCCCCTTGACGTAGCCAAAGGGGAGAGGGGGTCCACTAGTGGACCACCTCTCACCCGTACTTGAAGGCCTGACCCCCCTCGTAAATTTTCGGCCAGAGGCCAAAAATTGGCTAAAAAATGGCATTTTTGACAAAAAACGCATTTTTGAGCATTTTTCGTTGTGAAAAAAACGTCATTTTTTAGTAAAAATTTTGAAAAAATTTAGTGAGATTTTTGAAAAAACCTCCACCCAATTTTGGGTCTGATCCTCGCAAGGCTTTTTTGCCAAAAAGCAGGAAATTTTTTGAGAAAATTGAAATTACGTTACTGTATACTTTTTAGGTATAAAATTGGTCTTACTCTTTTAACGGAATTTCTTTTTGTTCTTTTACATAAGATTCCAAATAATCGCAAAGTTCTTTTGAGCACTGATTAAAAATTGGTATAATCTAATTATTTTGTCATTAAAAAACATCAAAATTTGCATAAAACCTTTTTCATTTTCCCGCTAGTAAAAGCTGGAGTCACAGCATTTCGAACCCTTCTCCACTCATCTCCATTTTTAGATGATAATGCGTTTTGACCAAGGCTGTTTTTGTCACTTTCAGATTTTATGATGTTCTAAAAAAGCTTTAAAAAATGCTTAAAAATACAAATTTCACCATTCTGTCTTCGAAATAACTAAAATCTTTGATTAAAACATGTCGAATCATGTCCAAATCTGTCGTCGCAATGTCTTTATAGCCAAAGAAAAATGATCTAAAATTTTTATTAAAGCTTTATAAAATGTCTTACCCAAAAGTGCCATATTGTTTAGACATTTCTGTATCATATAGATGTATACCTTCTTTGAAGTCTAATAAATTTCCCATGAAAAGATTCGGTTTCTTTGCTGGTATTCCATGGCGTTTGAAATAGGATTTGTCATAGTAAAGATACATAAAAAANAAAGTGTCATATTGTTTAGACATTTCTGTATCATATAGATGTATAACTTCTTTGAAGTCTAATAAATTTCCCATGAAAAGATTCGGTTTCTTTGCTGGTATTCCATGGCGTTTGAAATAGGATTTGTCATAGTAAAGATACATAAAAAAATAAATTTTACTTCGAAAATTTTTGTGTATCTTAATTGTCTTTTCTGCTTTTTGGTTAAAAAATTATGAAATAATGATTTTTTATAGCACTTACGCAATGACGTAGCCAGAAATTTTGGAAGGGAACATATCACTTTGGTCCCCCCAGGTATTTTCTCCAAAAATCTTATGTATTTTTTGTAATTCGGGGTCAGAGAAGCGTCTACAAAATTCAGCAATGTGAAAAAGTTTCTCTTTAGAAAAAATCCTATAGGAGTTTTGATTTTGTAAATTAAAACTTTTTTAGAAAATTTTTTTCAAAAATATGCTTTTATGGAATACCCTGTAACCAGGATATAATTCGATGGGGAGGGAACATCATAGACGTGCCCAGGGGCTATATCCTCCCTGTCATCTGAAAATTAAAGGAAACAAAATACAATTTTTGAGGTAAATTTTCAAAATTTTCTACCCGATATATGACATTATAGCTAATAAAATACAAGCCATAGCCATATAAAACGGCACCATTTTAAAAATTATATATGATATTCCTCCTATTACTACCATTTGTTCTCCAATACCGAGATCCATATTTTATTCTATAATATTTTTTATTTGAGATTTGAAAGAATCATACCTACTTTGACAAAATTTATTGGATGAATAAAAATAAAGTACTAATTTCTACGTATTTATAGCCATTATTTCGAAATTTTTTGTTATTGTTGAACAAACTTTTTTGTTAAAGGCGTTTGATTCTTTCGGCCGTTGAGAGATCAAGTGTACAAGGAGTAGAGAATATACGAGAACGACTTTAGCACAAAAGTATACGAGAACGACTTTAGCACAAAGAGAACGTATTTTGTGCTCAGCATGGAAAAGTTTTTATTTCGAAATAAATTATATCAAATTAAGAAACACATTTTGTTGTTTGATCAATTTAACCTTTGTTTAATCAAAACATAAGGGAGAATCAAGGAGATTTTTGGGATATTTGGATTGAATGGAAGGCATGTTCATTCTCCCAATTTACACCATTGACCGCAAGAAAAAATTTTTTCATTCTTATAACACTTTTGCGATTTTCGAACAAATTTTCGTGAAACATTTTTTCAAAATGATTATTTAGGGGTTTCACTATAATTTATTCGATTGCTTGTGTTTGAAATTTTGAATTTGTTACAAGCTCTTCGTTGTAATACATAAACTTTTTTGAATTTTTGCGGAAAAATCGATTTTTGCATCAATTTTTTAAATTTTCATAAAATGAACATTGTAGCAATTTTTTATATCTAAATGCGGCGAACAAAATGGCACCAAAATTATCCAATTTGAACATTGTTTTTGGTTATTGAAACGAAAATTCTGATTCATGTTTTCGTTTCAATAACCCAAAACAATGTTCAAATTGGATAATTTTGGTGTCATTTTGTTCGTCTCATTTAGCTATACAAATTGCTACAATGTTCATTTTATGAAAATTTAAAAGATTGATGCAAAAATCGATTTTTCCACAAAAAATTCAAAAAAGTTTGTATATTACAACGAAGAGCTTGTAACAAATTCACAATTTCAAATGCAATTATCTCGAAAACTACAACGATTCAGAACATGCCGTAAAAACAAAAAATTATCCATTTTTCATGATCTTTCCGAATATATCATATTTTCATATGATTTTCACTTACTGGACTGGACCTTTAATGTTTTCGTTTTATAGAAAAAATGAATTTAAAATTTTTTAAAATAGGGTCATAAACCTATTTTAATGAAAATCACCTTTCTCCCATTGTTAAAACCCAAAAATTTCATTTATTTTGACCCTATTGGGTAAAATCGACTATGTGGAACAATTTGCCATCATTTTTGAAATGGTTACTGAAAATTTATTTTTTGGGACATATGGGGTAGTCAAAAATCAAATTTTTTTTTTTGCAATAGTCTCAGAAATGGTATCAAATTGTTAAACATAGTCGATTTTATCCCTAAGGGTCAAAATTGAAGGATTTTTTGAGTTTTGACAATGGGAAAAAGGTATTTTTCATTAAAATAGGTTTTTGACCCTATTTTTAAAGGGTTTTAATTCATTTTTTCTATGAAACGAAAATATTAACATATTTTTTTGATTGCAGATTTGTGTTTTTCGCATAAAAATACTCCTAATAGGTGTAATTTCGACAGAGTAATTCAATATTATCCCATTTTGACGATGTACCTTTAAAGATGGCCCATTTTGAGACATGCTTCTTACTGTAAAGTTTCGCAATCGATGGTTCAGTGATAGAATGCTCGCCTGCCACGCGGGCGGCCCGGGTTAGATTCCCAGCCGATTCACCATGTAAAGTTTCGCGATTTGTTGTAACCTCAAACTTGGGTAATTAAACCTTTATAAAAATATGAAAAAATATAGATAAACAATTGTATACAACATAAAGCTAAAAACTCGTTAAAAGACAATCGTTAGGCAATATGGCTGCTAAGAGACGACCGTTCGGCTATATAGCTTGAAGCTAGAAGGAAAATGTAAAGTCCTTAGATACGATCGCATTCGCGACACTTACCCCTTTTTTAATGCAAATTGTCCCGTTCCTTTAACACAAAAATAGTTTAGGTAGCTATAAATATGTTAGTATTACATAATAGTAGACTATTATTTGACAAGCAAAAAAGCTGGTAAAGCATGGAATATTTTATTATAAAGTAGCAATTTTAGTAGTAAACTAAATGAAATAAATGAAAATGAAAGAAATCAAAACATAAAAATAATTGAAGATATCCGAGGAACCTATAAAAAATCGATTGATAAGTTGGATGTGGCTTCTCAAGTAAATCCAAAAAATAAGCTGAAAATATATATGAAAACTTTTGATCATATTTTAGAGTGATTTGCACATTGAGCAAACGGATATAATTTGCACATTGAGCAAACGGATAGATAGCTTAATGGATCTTCGTATCTGTTTAGATGATCATATAATAGCCATTGCTCCTAGAGAAAACGTGGCAACAATTAAACACGGTGCTATAGTCATAGAAGGGAATAAGTACGGACATAACACGGATGCTTCTACAGCTTTATTAGACGGCAACATAAATTGGGATACTGGTGTTTGGAATGTCCTTATAAATGGAAATATAACTATCAAATTAAATCAAATTTATCTTCTTGACTCAATGGCGTAATTAATTTTTTAAAAGAAAGTAAAAAAAATGTGAAAATCATATTCTAAAAAATAAGCTATTTGTTTTTATCATAGCTCAACTTGAACTTAAAGAGGCAGTCCTATCGGGAAATTTGTGTATCCAAAAGTATTTTATTCCGAAAATTCATAATTTTTCAATCATTTTTTAAAAAAGAACCAATATCTAAAAATATTCCCTGAAATTCTAAATCAATTTGAAAATTAGGCATTTTTGAATTCAAACTGGTTATTCAAGCGAAAACTCAGAGTTTTTAATCCTGAAAGAGTTTTTAAAAATTACGAGCGCAATTTTCAAGAGCTCATCGAAAAATAGTATTCTGCTATAAAATATTTAGGAAAGTATTCTTACAAGGGACAGTCTCCAATTGTTAGATCAAAACCTATATCAAATAAATTTTATGTTAAAGAGCACCAAAAAATACATTGAAAAACGTGAAAAATTTTTCTCCGTGAGACGCCTCTGTGGACCTGGAGTCCAAAATGTGTTATTTTGAGCCAATTTTGGGCCTGAAAGATAGCCTCATAACTTTTTATGGTTAAAAGCTTTTTCGATAATTTTTTCTACTTCTGTTAGGGGGTGAAACGATACAAATTATGACATATTAACTTTGACCTCAAACCTTCACGTTTTTGGCACAGGTTATGAAAATTCGATTTTCGACCCCGAAGGACCCCCTATAGGTCTTTCGGCCATTGGGGGTTAAAATTCCATCAAATATAAGTACTAATTGAGATATGACAAAGTCAAAATAGGCCCTTTTGAGTGGAATTTTGAACTTTGTTGTTATTTTATTCTTTTTTATTATGTGCTGTTTTAAAATTTAGATTTGTATTATGGCATGGTGATAATGAACGACTCTATTCATACTCTATTGAAGTGTCACGAGATGGTGTTACATGGATTAAACTAGATGACTATAGCTTTCGCAAGTAATACTAAATTTAACTAATATATTAAAGATAAATAGACGATTAAAATTTTTGTATCACTCCAATTCGTAGGCAGAAATGAATGAGAAGAAAGGTGAAAACCAAAATGAAATTGATCATTTTTAAAACGAATTTTGGAGCTAGTTCCCTTTAGGGGGACCACCCACAGGGCCAAAAATCCAAGTGTCCGATTTTCAAAATTTTTTGCAGAAATGACCCCTATAGGGGTTTTTCCATGCAAAAAACACGAATTTGATCGAATTTTGGCATGAAAACCAATGGAAACATGAGCATTGCCTCCCTGAACACTCCGAGTAGTGCAAAATGAGTCAATAAAATAAACATAAAAAGGCGAATTTCTCATATTTCCATTGGTTTCCATGCCAAAATTCCGTCAAATTCGTGTTTTTCGCATGGAGAAACCCCTATAGGGGTCATTTCTGCAAAAATTGTTGAAAATCGGAAACTTAGATTTTTGTCCCTGTGGGTGGCCCCCTAAAGGGAACTAGCTCCCGAATTTTTTTACCGACTGACAAATTTCTGAAGATTTGACAGGAACATATGTATGGATGTAGCTAGAAGGGGGAGGAGAGAGAGCAATAAGATGAGGATAAAATCGAAATATAAGAATATAAAGAAGAGAATAAAGAGTGATTTTTGCCGTCATTTGACCAGAGAAAACAGTAAGACTCATAAGGGGACCCAGAATTTTTTCTTGCCTTTGACTTCAAGTGTACATGGATAATAAAATTGTCTTTAGAAGTTGGCAAATTGTTCGATTCAATCATTGTTTGATACAATATATTCGATTTATTGGAACTTATAACTCAACATGTGATAATTTTCATATCGTTCATTTCGAATGTCCGGCACAACAAAGAACTACTGACTTGGTGCAAAAATAAAAACTAACAATTATATTAACAAGTCCGAAAATCTTTTATCGTTTTAGAGAATACTTTGAACTTGTCCATAAATATATTTTGTACGCGGAAATTATTCTTGACCTCTTTCAATTAATTTTATCGTCCTTTCTCCTTGATAACTTTTCAATGAAATAAATTTATTATATAAAATTAATGCCATGAATAGAACAAAAAAAGAAACACAAATCTAACTACAGAGTGGAGCAAAAAACCGCACTTTGCGTTTTTGGCAATTTTTTTCAAAAATCACCCATAAAGGGTAATTTTATGCGAGAAATCGATAGCGCGCATCGAAAAACATTGAAAACACTTCTCAGACCATCAAATATACAATTTTCGAACACTCGCCTGTTTCTCCATGGTGGAGCCTTTTACCCACTCTGCCATCCAGATCGTCTGATCAAATGCTTTCGTTCAGACTTACCGTATTCTCTCTAATAGAAGCACCCCCCATAAATTTTGTCTTAACAAGAAAATCTGCATAAGCAGAATGTTTTTTTCGTTTATGATCTACTTTTTGCTCATTTTATTAGTTTCAAAAATGTCGAGCGATTCTGAAACCGATCAAGGACCTACGCCTTCAAAGAGAAAAGCCTACGACATCAAGTTTAAATTAGAAGCAATCGAGTACGCCGAGAAGCTTTTAAATTTAAATTGAAAAATAGAAGCACCCCCTGCCGGAGGGATTGAAAAATAGAAGCACCGGTGCTTCTATTAGAGAGAATACGGTATAAGCTGAAGCTATTTTTATTTTTTTCGAATTTCTTCAAAATTTCGGAGTTCCCCATGTCGAAAAACACCCGATTACAAAAATAAGCCGATTTGGAGCACTTTTTGAAAAAAATCGATTCCTCTCCTCTTGGACCCCCAAGGGAAAAAGTTGAATAAAAATTGTCAGGATAACATTTTCACGCCTCGGGAATACGCACAATCGATTCCTCGTATAAAATTACCTGTATGCATCAGAATTAGTCAGTTTCGAGCCATTTCTGGCGAGATTTTTGAGTTTGAATAAAAAGGACATTTTTTCCTTATCTTTCTATGGACATTTCATAGATTTTTCTTAGGCTATTTTTTCATAGGAAAATCCGTTTTTGATGCGGTTTTTTGCCACTATAGGGTTTTCAATAGCACAGATTTGGATTCTAAAACAAATTTGAGATCGTTTTCTTATGAAACTATAGAGTTCTGAAAATGCGTGACGGTCCCTAAGTTAGGATTCCTAAATTAATTGTTAATTTTCCTGAGTTTAGAGCTGTGGGTTACAACTTTAATACTATTCATGTGTTTTCTAATAATACGATAATGTATAAGTGCCGTATACAACGAGTCGAAAGATGTTATGAGACGTACATAAGGCCCAGCTAGACTATTTATATCAATTGGAACTAAATAAGGCAGAAGAAATGAAATAGATGCTGGTATTAGGTCTAACATTATTGTAGCTATAACTGTTCTCAAGACCAAGTTATGATTCTAAAAGTTAAGAGACAATATCTAGAAAGTTCGAACCTAGTTGGACATAGTTCAAGTGCACTCCAATTTGAATTACTTTAGTAAGATTGAACTTTTTCGGGCGCAATGAACAGGGATCCACTGGCCTTTTGCTTCACTCCCACGCCCACTTGACCCATCCCATGGCTAATCATTAGGTGGGGTGGTGGAGAAAGAAAGGGATTTATATTTTTAATCGGTTGAATGAAAGATAAATCTCGCTCTGCCTCTCTTTGAATTCAGTTTCGTAGCCAAGAGTGGGTAGTGGGGTGAAGGAGGCACTGGAAGCCCCCAGATCTGAATTTTTTATAAATTTAAAAAATTATTATAAAACATCATGAATTTTGGCAAAATTATGAAAATTTTTTTAAGAAAAACGACTTTTTTGGCTTAGTGCCACCATGCCACCACCCTGACTAAGTCCTTTTGTCTCATCTCCATTTTAAAAAAACCGCATCGAAAATCTTTTTTCTTTGCCGAAATATGATCGATTATGTGATATAAAGAACCCTGTGAAACGCCCTGTATGGAAAAAAGCTTATCGCAGAAGAAAAATTAAATTTTTTAAAAATTTTGTCTTACCTTTTTCGTATTCTCGTTCTCGCTAGATCTATTACCATACTTCAAATAGTAAAAGAACAACAATCCCATAACAACATTAAGTACAGCTAACGTATTTCTTAGTACCCAATAGACAAATCTTTTATAGAGCTTACATAAACAGACAAATACAATACAATCTATAAAAATCTTTTTTTTTTCTAAAAAAATTATTATAGTCCGTTTCACGAGGACATCAGAAAAATTTCCCGGCAAAGTGGTCAAGTGGTTAGAGCGTCGGTCCATGGATCTGAAGGTCGCGGGTTCGATCCCGCCAGGGGCAAAAACTTTTCCTTTGGTCGAAACTTGCTGAAAAGTTTTGCCCTACCGTTTTTTGATGCGGGGAATCCATTTTTGATGGAATTTGGACCTGTTTTTTTATGAGAAACCGAGATATAGAACCCGAAGTGCTAAAAAACGCATTTTTTTGCTATAAACTCGAAGAAAACACCAAAAAATCGTTATTTTGTGTAAAATTTTTAATGGATCATGTTCAAAAATTTATTTTTTTGTTTTTGATGTAAAATTTTAAATAAATTTTTTGAAAATCTTCTTGCAAAAATGTCATAAAATGAAGAACTCATAGTGTTTTCTTCGAGTTTATAGCGAAAAAATGCGTTTTTTAGAGCTCCCGGGTTCTATATCTCGGTTTTTCATCGAAAAACAGGTCCAAATTCCATCAAAAATGGATTTCCCGCATCAAAAAATGGTAGGGCAAAAATTTTCAGCAAGTTTCGACCAAAGAAAAAATGTTTGCCCGTTCTTTTGGCGGGATCGAACCCGCGACCTTCAGATCCATGGGCCGGCGCCCTAACCACTTGACCACTTTGCCGGGAAATTTTTCTGATGTCCTTGTGAAACGGACTATATGTACCTGTATCGGATGTTTGAGGTATTTCTAGCATTAAAAATGTTCCGTTAACTATTAAAATAAGACTGCAGGTTGCGAAAGAAACGATGAATAAACCACGTTGTTTACCAAACCCATATTGTGTAGGAAATTTTATTATGTAACATCTTTCGAGCATGATAAAAAATAGTCCAGAACTGACTGATGGAAGTATTGAATTGTCTAGCCAACCGGTAAAAAACATAACGTAGGCATTGTAATTTGGAGCTAAAAATCATATAAGACAAATAACAGCTACCGTAGATACTGTAAAATACGCCCCCCCCCCTCCTCCAGGGGATCGAAAAATAAGCGCCTCTCTCCTCTAATTGACGCCCCTATCTAATTAACGCCTCTGGGCGTATATTACAGTATTTACGGTATATTAGACTAACGAGACTTGAAGGAATGGACCACTTTAGGGTCAGATCTCGACCAAAAAAAATTTTTTTTGAAATGGCGGTTCTAGGGGTAAAATCATGCGGAAAATCGATGGCGCGCATTCCCGAAGCGTGAAAATGCTTCTTTGACCCTGATTCAGGGAAGATGGTGGGTGTATTGAAGCGAAAATAAAAAATTTTCGGATTTTTATGAGAAAACCGTCGATTCTTGTTAGGCTTTTCTAGGCGGGGAATCGATTGCGCGCACTCCCGAACCTTGAAAACGTTTCTTTGACGTTGATTCAGGGAAGAAATCGGTGTATTGAAGCAAAAATCAAACATTTTCGAATTTTCGCTTCAATACACCGATCCCTTCCCTGAATCAGGGTCAAGGAAGCGTTTTCAAGGTTCGGGAGTGCGCGCAATCGGTTCCCCGCTTAGAAAAGCCTAAGAATCAATGATTTTCTCATAAAAATCCGAAAATTTTTTATTTTCGCTTCAATACACCCCCACCATCTTTCCTGAATCAGGGTCAATGAAGCATTTTCACGTTTCGGGAGTGCGCGCAATCGATTTTTCGCATATTTTTACCCCTAGGACCGCCATTTCAAAAGAATGTTTTTATGTCGAGATCTGACCCTAAAGTGGTCCCCATTAAAAGAGGTAAAAATGTTAGCTTACGATTTCTCCAAAAAGTAACCATGTACATTGCATGTATACAAGTGAATAACGAAGAAAAGAAGGATAAACCCAAATAATTTTTTAAAATTGACGAAAATTTGAAAGAAATCTTGTTATTGTGAAAAAATATGAACCAAAAAATACTTCCATACAAAAATACAGATACCACTTCATTCATAACTATCCAAATAAATTCAAATAAATTTAGATAAATAATGTAGTCGTACATGATTTTAAAGCGTGGGTTTTGTCTATGCTATGCGTGAGATTTTAATAGTTATAAAAGATGGAGACTGCGAGAATTTTTATTCTAAATAATAAATTCGTCTGGTTAATTGTTTGATAGTACACGCAATATTTTTTAAATACAGGGTGGTCCTGCATGACATCCTTAAAGGGGGGGGGGTATTTTTCTCTGGCGCCGGTAGGTCGGAAAATTTTTTTTCTCTAAATTGGCTGATTTTTGGTACTCGGGGGTTTTCGGGCACGAGAAATCGATTGCGCGCATCGAAAAATTCTGAAAAATTTTTCGGGGGTCAAAAAATTGAAAAAAATGCGTCAAAATTAGGGTTGTAAGTTTTAACCCCAGCAAAATTATTTTTGGGGGTTTTTGACCCCCGAAAAATTTTTTCAGAATTTTTCGATGCGCACAGTCGATTACTTGCAAAAATTACCCCTAAAAATGATTTTGTTGGGGTTAAAACTTATAACCCCTAATTTTGACGCATTTTTTTCAATTTTTTGACCCCTGAAAAACTATGGACGTCGAGATATTTTTAAGATTTTTGAATAAGTCTGTGTATTGAAGCGAAAACCAGAATTTTTCCTTAAGGAATTTTTTCGAAAAATAACAACGCTATTTTGTAGAGCGCATCGAAAAATGGTAGTACCCCCAATTTTCGTGAAAATCGGCGATACCCTTTTCGAGAAAACTCAATTCAAAGTTTGCTAAAAATAGCCGAAAATTGCATATTTTACCGTTAATTTGTGCAATTTTCGGCCATTTTTAGCAAACTTTGAAATGAATTTTCTCGAAAAGAGTATCACCAATTTTCTCACAAATTGGGGTACTACCGTTTTTCGAGGCTCTCTACAAGATGGAGTTGTTATTTTTTGAAAATTTCATAAGAACAAAATTCAAGTTTTCGCTTCAATACACAGACTTATTCAAAAATCCTTAAAATATTTTTTTAAATAACTCTACGCCTATAGCAGCATACAAAAAACCGCGAGTAAAAATCTTTTAAGCTCGTCGAAATATCGAATTTTCTTATTAAGGATGTCATGCTGGACGGCCCTGTACGCATGAACGAGGGAAGTTGAATGAATAGACTTAAATTAAATATATAAACACTAGGTTTAATAATGCTACCTTTATTTGAATAATGTCTAGTTCTCATAAATAGACATTATGAAATCAACCCGACCATTTGTCACGGCACGTAACAGTGTGCAAAAATTGAAACGGGAAAAGCTTAGTATTTTCGTTCCAATAACTTAAATTAAATATATAAACACTAGGTTCAATAATGTGCACCTTTTTGAATAACGTCATGATGCTCTCATCTAAAGACATTATGAAATCAACTCGACTAGTTGTCACGGCACACAAGAATGTGCACAAAAATTGGAACGGGAAGTATTTTCGTTTCAATAACACGAGTATATATTGGCACGAACACATGTGTTTCGTTCAAAAAGATCAATTGGATTGCATTCAACATACACTCTTTACTACTACTGAAAAAAATTTCGTCCAAAATAGTGAAAAATACTGATTTTAAATGCATTTTTGGGCCGCAGATACTTATGAAACAACTTAATATTTTTTGTTTTATTATGTAATATATTGAAATAACTATTTTTTATGCCGTTTTTATCAACCTTTGAAGATGCTTAGTGATTTTAGTATATATGGTGTATTGAAGCGAAAATCAATTTATTTACGTAAATACGTATCCTTTCCCTGAATCAGGGTCAAGGAAGCGTTCTCAAGGTTTGGGAATGCGCGCAATCGATTCTCCGCCTAGAAAAACCTAAGAATCGACGGTTTTCTCATAAAAATCCGAAAATTTTTTATTTTCGTTTCAATACACCCAGCCTATTCCCTGAATCAGGGTCAAGGAAGCATTTTCATGCTTCAGGAATGCGCGCAATCGATTTCTCGCATAAAATTACCCCTAGAAAAGTCATTTTTGCAAAAATTCAAAAAAATTTCTTTTCGGAAGTGCTGCTGCAAAGTTTACCCTCCCCCCTTTGCATTCTTCACAGAACACTTCGGACACGCGCTTCAACGTTGTGCCAAAGTTCGTATGCGATAATTCTGTGCAAAAATTAGTTGTGCTAAAGTTCGCATCGAAAAATCATAGAGCCGTAGAATACCCATGGCTTGCTTTATTTTTTGCAAAATTAAAAACTTTCAACTTAATCCCACTGATATAGGGCTATTTTAAGAAAAAACGTACCCCTCGCTCCCTCCCCCCAAAAATTTCATGCAAACATATTTTAATCCAAGGGAGTTATGAATTTTTTACGATTCTCTGATTATTTTTGACACCAAAACTTGCCTTGAGGTCCTTCAGGTCCAGTTTGTCCGGCAGCACCATCTGGTACAGCCATACCAGGCTCTCCAGGACGGCCATCCACTCCATGGAGTAGAGCTCTCCGAGCCGCGCCGTGAGCCGAACCGCTACTTTTAGCCGAGCCGGTCAAAAATCACCGGCTCGGCGAGCTCTACTCATTTCCTGTTGCCCTATAAACTACGCGGCTCTAGCGGTCGTATAAATAAATAAA
>OZJO01024933.1:0-14861 GCA_900406225.1 Acrobeloides nanus | reverse complement strand
TTGATAAGGATCTAATTCTTTACATTCACATCATAAATGTAAAATAATACATATAATTCATTGAATGATGTGTAAGGTTAAGAATGAAAACACATTGGGCTGTTCCATAATTTTCCGAAATTTTTACATAAATTTTGATCGGAAAATTTTTTTCTAAAAATGACCCATATAGGGGTAATTTTATGCGGGGAATCGATTGTGCGCATTCCCCGAAACGTGAAAATGCTTGCTTGTCCCTGATTCAAGGAACGGGGTAGGTGTATTAAAGCGAAAGTTAACCATTAGGTTATAACATAAGTTTTGATCGTTGGACACGCCGACACTTGCGGACGAAATTTTACGAACCCGATACTTGCGGACGAACATTTGCGGACCCGACCTTTGCGGATTGTATCGAGTAATCCGCAAATGTCGGGTTCGCAAAAGTTCGTCCGCAAGTGTCGGCACGCCACCAGTGCAGCCAAAGCCGCCCAAAACATAAAAGCTGTGCATGGCGAGGACTCTATTTCTCAAATCACCTATCAACGTTGGTTCGCTCGTTTTCGCTCAGGTGACACTAATCTCGAATTTGCACCCAGGTTTGGAAAACCATGTGAATTTGATGACCAAGCTTTAATCTCACTTTTCATAGCTAACAATCAGCAAACTACACGCGATTTGGCAGAACAACTCGGCGTCAGTGCTATGACAGTAGACAGGCATCTTGAAGCTCTAGGTTACAGGTCCAAACTTGGCGCATGGGTCCCACATGACCTTAAGGAGACCGACAAGTGGCAGCGTATGTCTATATCCCAGAATCTCCTCACCAGATATCATCGAAAATCGTTTTTACCCCGCATAATAACTGGTGACAAAAGTATGTGTTTCATGTAAACTTTCGGCGCAAAAGGCAATGGGTTGGGCCTAGAGAAAGGTCATCTCCTGAACCAAGACCAGATCTCCATCGTAAAGAATTGATGCTATGTGTATGGTGGGATACGGGAGGGGTAATCTACTGGGAGTTGCTAGGCGAAAAGATGAACTTCAAGGGTTGGCGACACTTGCGCATGAAATAACACGATTTCCCGCCTAGAAAAACCCCCAGACAGCAGGTTTTTCGACGAAAATCCGAATTTTAGTTAATTTTCGCTTCACTTTAATACACCTACCCCGCTCCCTGAATCAGGGTCAAGAAAGCATTTTCACTCATCGGGAACGCGCGCAATCGATTCCCCGCATAAAACTACCATATATGGATTATTTTTATAAAATTTTAGATAAAAATTTTCCGGTCGAAATTCATGTAAAAAAGCTGGAAAAAATATTTGTCAGTGAAGTACTGAAATTTACCAACTAAAAAATTGGCGTACTACCGTTTTTCGATGCGCTCTATCGATTGGCGGTGGGAATTTTTCAAAAAATTTATTCAGGAATTCAAATTCAGGTTTTCGTTTCAATACACAGACTATTTTACGCATAGAAAAACTCTCAGAGGAGTGAGTTCATTCATTTTTTATAACGATACGATTGAATCTGCAATTTCTGAATGGCCCAATATTTCATGTCTGAGAAACTCATCCGTGCATATTTTGCCCAACTTTAAAAACCACTTTAACTTTTCTGCTTACTCACCATCTAATCAAAAGACTAGCTAATACGAAAAGTGCATTATTTGTGTGCATAAAAAACATCTTGTATACTTTTGTTTTGTTGCTACTCGACTTGTTTACTTTGATGATGATACCCCGTGGGTGAATCTTACTCGAAAGAGCGGAACACCACTCGATTGGTCATTTGACCCAGGTGTTCAGCTCTTCACCTGTGATCTTCGATGCGAACCTGTGGAATAGAATAGCAACGGGTAAAGAAACCGAGTGGGTTTCAATAACTCACGAAAAGCTGAAGTTGAATAAAAGACTGGGATTAATGGTAGGGATTTCATTTCGACGAGAACAAATGGATCGTTCCGTGCCTGAAGTCTGAACAAGGTTTTCTTGCAATCTTCTACGCTTAATTTTAGCGACTGTCTCGGATTATGGCGCAAACTTTTCATTAATACAGGGCGTGTGGAAATTATCCGACGCCTCTATTGTCGGATTTTTTCGCTATAACTTTTGTTAGGGACATCTATACATCGAGATCTTGGTGTCTTTTTAAAGCCCACGTTCGTAGCTTTAAAATGGCACCAAGATCTCGGTATATGGCTGTTCCTATCAAAAGTTATGACGAAAAAAGTATTTTTAGATATATCTTATTATATGAGGTCAGATAATTTCCGTAAACTCTATAGGCTTAAGCCTAGGCTTATTTTTAGGCTAAGGCCTAGGCTTATGTTTAGGCTTATGTTTAAACTTAGACCTAGGCTTATGTTTAGGCTTAGGTCTACGCCTAAGTCAGGACTGAGAATTCAACCTGCACCGTTTTTGGAACCCGCTAAAATTTTCAAAAAATGACTAAAAATGCATTTTTTGGATTAAAAAAATCGGTTTTTTTGGACCCCGTCCGATCTAGCAAGTTAAGCAACGTTGGGCCCGCCAGGTTCGATCTCGCTAGGGTCAAAACTATTGAATTTCGGAAAATTTTTTTTACCTTATAGCAAAAAAATGTTTTTTCAAAAATTTTCAAAAGTTTCAACCCCATAGGGGATCGAACCTGGCATCTACGCTCCAAAAAAAGTTTAGCATTTGGTGTTGAAATGGGCTTTATTAAATGAGGCAAAAACCATTCGACTCCTATGGGGATTGAACCAGCGACATACTCAAAATTTTTCTCCGATAAGCAAAAGTTTTTATGTAATTTTCAGGGGGTTTGCTGTTACAACTTTTTTTTGATTCGCTAAAATAAACATTTCGACCCTGGCGGGATCGAACCCGCGCCAATGACATGAATGGCCAGCATCCTAGCCATTAGGCCATGACAATGGCGACGAAGAGAAATCGAAATTCGCATAAATTTGGGACATTCGGCAACGACTAAAAATCGTTGTCAATTGTTTACAGGGTGAACAAAAAAGCGTACTTTTTGGAAAAAATTTTCACAAATTTTTTTCAAAAATGATCCCATCAGGATTATTTTCGATTTTTGAAGAAAAAATTTTTAAAGTACTGTTTTTATGGCCCACCCTGTAGTGCCGATGAAAAACTATTGTCCTAGCCACTTGACTTTTTTTAGAAACCTCCGGGAAACCAAATATAGGCACGATTGAGCAACTTTTTCCTATCTTGGACCGTATGTTGTTACATATATATTTCATTTTTTTGATTCCAACACTCTTTGTTTGTTTGCTCACATTGCGTCTAACATAAAAACACGCCGAGTAAGGTTCGGTTAACATAAAAGAAAAATCAGACCGCCCTCTTAAATCGTAAGCCTAAAGGAATGAATATTACGCGCTAGCAAAAAGAGACTTTTGAATGTAATCTAAACTCTAAACTTCTCGATGGTGAATTGTAACAAGTTAATGTGTCCTTCTTTGTATTGTTTTTACGCCAGTCCATTGTTTTTATTGACTAAGTTTGAGATGATACGATATATAGCTATTGTTTTTTGGGGCGATCTTTTTAATAGGATAAATTATTGGGTACTAGTTCGGATCAGCGACCCAAAATGACAGGGTTCAAAATCAGGAAAAATTTTTATATTTCTAAAAATTTCCCCTATAGGGGTTTTTCTATGCGGTGAATCGAATGCGTGAAAATGCTTCCTTGACCTTGATCCAGGGTCATGTATTGAAACGAAAATCAAAACATTTAGTTTTTACGTTTGATTATCGACATCATACATGGGCAAGCAGGGGGGTACTGGGCCCCAAAATACGAATTACTTCCAAAGGTTACTGTCGACCAAAAAAACGTCGACAGGCAAAAAATTATTTTACAAATTCGTTTTATGAGCTCGTATGTCAAATACGAATTAGTCTGAGCGGCTTCCCAAATACGAATTGGTCCATTAATTCCCCCCCCCCCGATACGACGAATTAAGGGGGACAGTACCCTTCCCCCCTTGCCCATGTATGCACACCATTTCAAATGCTCAAATATGTTTATTTTTGCGTCCAAATTTCATATTGCATACCCAGTTTGCCTGGTGCTGCGGCAACCCCAAAAAGTTCGAAATTTCGAGACATCGCCTCTTAAAATGTTGGCTATAGATGTCGATTTTTGACGAAATTTTCGACATTCCTAGGGTTTTTCTAGGTGGCGAACACGAATTTGGTGTTATTTTTTGTCCTAGACCACGGGAAAATGGTCAAAAATGACTTATAAAGAGATTTTTTGGGCCGACAATTCTCATCGAACAACCCAATACAAATTCACATTTTTATCTCCCCCATAGAATCTCATATCTATTTACACTTTCACTGAAAAAATTGAAATGCAAATAAAATTCGGGTTCTAAAGAAAACAATGTGTGTCACTTTCCTTCTTTTTAGTGCCCATTGCCCTCTGGCGATCAAACATTTCCATTTTGGTACGTGCATTTATGTAACTTAAACTCTTTTGTAAGATCTTTTCAAATTGATGCCCCCTGTAGGTTCATTTTGCAAACTTTTTCCTTCGTTTCAAAATTTTCCCCTCTTTTTACAATAAAATCTCTACGAAAGAATTTATGTAAATTCGATTAATCCTGGTATTCTTTATAAATTGTTACATGGGATTCATGCTGAGGATAATTGCTATGATTTGAGTGATTTCAGTTCCGCCTACGAGTTTCCTTGACTTTTTGTGTTATTAGATTAAGTCAAGTGTAATTTGTTTAAACTTGTCTCTCTCTGGATCGTTTTGAAATTTTATTGGTTGTATGAGGGATTTTGTGAAAATCTTGTCATTTTATGAATCTATTTCGCATCATCAGGAAATGTTCTGTCATTTTCAGAAAATGTTCTGTCATTTCTTGTGTCCTTACTAGGAATGCATAAGTTACTAAATATATTCTTAGGCTTAGTCTTAGGCTTATTCTTAGGCCTAGGCTTAGCCTTAGGCTTAGACTTTAGGCTTAAGCTTAGACTTAACAATTCATATTCCTCTTTCTTATTAAAACGTAAATTTATTCTAAATCTCATTTTCTATGTGTAACGACGGTTAGCGTTCACCCTTATTATCTAGGGATGCACAAATTACAAAAACGTGACATTCCTTGTCACTGACTAGAAATATACGAATTTTGAGCACGATAATATTCTGTTCACTGTGACAAAGGATCAAATTTGCCACCGTTATGTTCGTGCTCAAAATTTGCATATTTCTTGCCAGTGACAAGGATTTGTTGTTTGAAAATTATTTTGAGTGATTGAAACGAAAACATAAATCAGGGTTTTTGTGTCAATAATCCAAAACAATTTTCAAATTGGATCATTTTGTTCGTCTCACCGAACTATAAAAAATGCTTTCTTTCTTTTTTTAAATAAACCTAATAATTTTTTATATTTTAAGCAAATTCAAAAATTAATTTCAAGTTCAGGCTCGTCATTTCAATGTTCAAACTCGTTTGAAAAATTTTTTTCGCAATTTTGTTTCGCTCATAACTTTTACCGTTAGATTTTCAAGTAGTATCGTAAAAAAATGCTCCAAATTTTGTGCTCTACCACATGACATAAACTCCTGAAAAGTGGAATGGTCCTTTAATCAGGGTCAGCCAAGTGTTTTCAAGGTTCGACAGTGCGCTCAATCGATACCTCTTCTAGAAAAACCTCACAATGGTTATTTTGGCAAAAATAGCCTTTTTGATGATTTTTTGTGAAAAATTTCATTTTTATTTATTGGCTCCCGGTACTATTTTTTGGTGGGAAAAACTTTGCAAAGTCATCTTAGATCCTTTTCCTTGCCCTGAATCTACTCCATTCTTTTCCGATTTTTATAAACAATTATTGTAATTTTCACGACCATTTTTTTGTCTGTCATTGTCACAAAATTATGGCTAATTTCAGCGGAACAACAAGAAAATCGCGCAATCACATTTAATAACACTCAAATGTATTCTTTTTTAATCATCGTTACGTCTTCATCTAGCTATGCATCTTCAAATAACGCAAAAGGAATTCACGAAGTTTCGTTCGAGACCGGACTTTTTTCCGCCCGTGCGCTGCGGCCTTGAGCCTTTTTGGATTTGGCGGAAAACCCGAAACCTGTCCAGCGCATGGATCTTTCCGCCAAATTTATGTTAGCACCTCAGGCTATCTGGGTTTGTTGGTTATTGGCCGAGGTGTGGATGGACGAAGAAAAAGATTTTGTTTATTGATGATCTCGAGAGATTCGTCTGTTAGGTTTTTATATCGTCTAAAAAAGGATTTGGTTTGTGGTTAATGGACAGCCAGAGCCCCGGAACGGGAAAATAATGTAGTTGATTTTTGAAAAAAAAATTTTATTTGTGGAAAAATTTTCTATTAAGCTATTGTAGTTGTTATTTTTTGTTGTAAAAACGTAACCTTTTTGTGCGAAAAATCACATTTTTGGTCAAAAAATCTTATTTGTTGGCCAATAAAATACGATCGAAAAAATCGCATTTTTGACCAAAAATCTTCTTATACAAAATGTGTAATGTGCATTTATGTGTATGAACTATCTTTGCATCGTGCGACCCAAACTGCGCAAGCCAAAAGTCGCAGGGGGAACATGAGAGAAGGGATTGACACCAAAATCATGGTGTGTAGCCTTCAAAAAACGTCATTTAGATGAATTATCAAGAAATTGGTACCACCATAAAAAAGATTATGTATATATGCCGTGAAGATGCATATGATAAGAAAGTTTGCTCATTCCCGGAATCTCTAGAAAAACATTTTCACTTTTCACCCCTAGGGAAAAATCGGTTATACTCATTAGTCCTAAAATTTATATTCTAGGGCATAGAAGCGCTCGGAAGCTCCGCTTGAGATCTACGCTCGAGAGCGCCGTTCAGAAGCCCCGCTCTGAAGCGAGGCCAAGAGGCTCTAGGGAAATTTTGTTATGCATTGGAAATGCGCGCAAATGATTTCCCGCCTAGAGAAACCCCTAGACAGCCGTTTTTCCGACGAAAATCCGAATGTTGGTTCATTTTTGCTTCAATACACCCACCCCCTTCCCCTGAATCAAGGCCAGAGAAGCATTTTCATGGTTCGGCAATGCGTGCAATCGATTCTTCGCATAGAAAAAGCCCGAAAATTATGGTACAACCCAATATGTGTGCACGGGGGTCCCAAAGGTTCTAATAGTGACTACGGGGTAACGCAGAACTTCTCGGAGTAACGCTTGGGGGGAGGGGGATAGACCGAGGGTAATAGGAGAGGGGTTAACATTTGCGCTCTATAATTGCGCCCCGACATTTGCGCATCCGACTTGTGCGCCATTTTCCGTTTTTAAAATTTTCGACCTTTTTTGAAAGATATTTTACAAGTCGAGTTCGCAAATGTCTTTACGGTGATTTTAGAAGAAAAATCTAAAATTTCATATTTTCGCTTCAGTACACATTCTTATTTCCTTGAATCAGGGTCAAGGAAGCATTTTCAAGCTTTGGAAATGCGCGCAATCGCTTTTTCGCATAAAATTACCCTTAGAAAAGTCATTTTTGAACAATTCAAAAAAATTTTTTTCGGAAGTGCTGCTGCAAAGTTTACTCCCCCCTTTAATCAATTTTTCGGCATTTTCTTTTTTTCATTAGAACATTTCATTTTTCCTAAGAAATTCAAGTTTGGGGGTACGTGACCCCAGTGCCCCATGACCACTGGCTTGGTCTAGGGGTGTAATTGTTAGCCTCCCGTAATCTTGACCAGAACATTGCACCTGTCAACTTTCCGATTCCGCATTGTTTTTGCTTATTCTCAATACCTTTCTTCAAGAAATAATATCTCCCTCAGTCTTGCAATTCATGCAGAGAGACAACAACACCTCTATCCCTCTTTTCCTACCCTGTTGTTTGAAATTACGCGAGATTAGTTGCACTTGCTGTTTCACTTGCACTTTCAAAAATTCAATTCTTGTTTTATGACCGAGGAGAGAGTGACCTTATTGAAAACTTGTTTGTCCACTAAACGGATAAATGTCACGCATAAGAAACGATTCGTTTTTTATCCTCGTGTTATTTTTCTTCCTTGACATAAGATTCCGTTTTTTGATATGTTTTTGGTTGGAACGGAATGTGGGTTTTTTCAGCAAAAAATGAAAATGTTTATTTGAAATAGAAACGTACAGGGTGAGCCAAAAAACCGTCTTTTGCATTTTTTGGCGAAAAATTTTCAAAAATTTTTTTTCAAAATCGCATGAAAATACCCCTTATAGGTGATTTTTGAAATAAAAATTTTGAAAATTTTTCACCAAAAAACGCAAAAGTACGATTTTTTTGGCTCACCCTGTATAGGACATTTCTTGTCAAGAGAAAAAAGTTCATCACCAATGGCGCAGGAGCAAGTGTAACAAAATTTATCTTGATCGGTAAGGGTTCGATCCCCGGAAGTCGAAATTTCGTTTTTATCAAAAAAGTTACTAAACCCTCCAATAAAATATCATGAAAAATTTTGGCCTATCATTATTTTCGATTTTTATGGAAAAAAGGCACGGCGTTTTTCCTAAAATTTGAAAAAAATTTTAAACGAGTCGTGCCATTCGGTTTAGCTCGCTGAGTCGAGTAGAACGCATACCATAACATGGGTTTTTCATCCCGGGCTCATTGCCGAGTGGCTAAAGTGACAGATTTGCAGTTTAAAACAAAAAAGAGAGAACATGTAAAATAAGGTCGCATAGCGCAGTTGGGTAGAGTACTGATCTTTAATCTAAAGGTGCAGGGTTCGAGTCCCGTGTGTATGTGGCTTTTTTTGAAGCGGGATTCGAATTCAAAATGTATTCAAAAAGCCACATACACACGCGGGACTCGAACCCTGTACCTTTAGAATAAAGAACAGTACTCTATCCAACTGCGCTATGCGATCTTATAAATGTTCTCACTTTTTTGTTATAAACTTCGAATCTATCACCTTAGCCACTCGGCCATGGATTCGGGATGGAAAACCCATGTTATGGTACTCGTTCTACTCGTCGGGGTTCGCTTTTACAACTTTTTTCCATGTAATTAAAAATTAAATTTCGGACACGGGGATCAAACCCTTACTATTCAAGATGAATTTTGCGCCCCTTGCTTCTGCACCACATGGCGGAGTGCCCACAAAAAAACAATTTTGTTTATAAATTTTGAATTTTGCACTTTAAAAAGACCAAGTACTCCTTTCTGTTAAGTATATATTCATTGAGACTCCGAAGATTCATCATCTATAATAAGACTATTGAAACGGAAGTGCACTTGGGAAAATTTCATTCAAATTTCACTTTCAACGACAGTTTTATTTTGTATTGCTCAAAACGATTTTTTTTACAATCATTTGTTTTTTTGACTCTCTTACGTTCTCGCTCAAAAAAAGTCTTTTCGAAAAATATTTTAGGATGGTAAAAACGTGCAGGAGATCCAAATTTGACACATTTACGAAGCGAAAACATGCTTCTCTGATTCAAGGCCTGTGTATTAAAGCGAAAAGTCGCAAAAATGTGATTTTTCGACTTTTAGCTTCAATACATAGGCCTTTCCTGAATCAGGGAAGTGTTTTTTTCGCTTCGAAAATGTTAAATTCGGATTCCCCGTATGTTTTTACCCCTAGAGGGGTCATTTTTAGAAAAAATTTTTACTTGGGTGGCTCCCTCTCCTATTGTGTAGCACCATATTTTACTATTCGTAGTTCCATATTTTACTATTAAAGGGACCGTCCGGGAATTTGGAAAATTGGCCTTAACTAAGGTTTTTATGTATAATAGGGGTATTTTTTAGGCGAAAATCACGAATTTGAAGTCAAAAAATTATTTAGACCCATATTTGTGCATAAAAAATTCGATTGAAAATCATCAAAAATGACGTTTTTGGCCATTTTTGAATCGTCTTTCTTGAGTGTTCAAAGGTTGTCTTAAACGGTTCGAACGCGTTCTAAGTTGAATTTATTTAGATTAACGCATGGGAAAGTTTTTAAAAGTCATTTCAAGCCAAAATTCGCTCCCTAAAAATTTAAAACCATGTTCGAAGCTCAGTACCATCGATTTTACGTGTATTTTTTGAATTTTCTAACCTCTCTAAAACACCCTAGATAATTTTTTTCGTCCAAAATTTCTTTCCGGCAGATGTATTTCAATATGGAGAACATTTCTATCATGGTTTCGAAAAAATCCGAGAAACTTCGATTTTTGAGCCATTTTTACACGTGGTAGCTAGAAATGAGATCGAAAAAATTTTTTCTCGGATTTTTTCGAAACCATGATAGAAATGTTCTCCATATTGAAATACATCTGCCGGAAAGAAATTTTGGACGAAAAAAATTATCTAGGGTGTTTTAGAGAGGTTAGAAAATTCAAAAAATACACGTAAAATCGATGGTACTGAGCTTCGAACATGGTTTTAAATTTTTAGGGAGCGAATTTTGGCTTGAAATGACTTTTAAAAACTTTCCCATGCGTTAATCTAAATAAATTCAACTTAGAACGCGTTCGAACCGTTTAAGACAACCTTTGAACACTCAAGAAAGACGATTCAAAAATGGCCAAAAACGTCATTTTTGATGATTTTCAATCGAATTTTTTATGCACAAATATGGGTCTAAATAATTTTTTGACTTCAAATTCGTGATTTTCGCCTAAAAAATACCCCTATTATACATAAAAACCTTAGTTAAGGCCAATTTTCCAAATTCCCGGACGGTCCCTTTAAATTATATGAGCAATTTATCATCTCTCCCAAGAATATTAATGTCAAAAAAAAACTTCACTTTCTTAATTAGTTGCGTTCGATCCATTCATGTATCCATTTTTCCCGACATTCTAGCGTAAGCCGAGGCCCTAAAGGGCGATTCTCTAAGCCTTTTTCGATTCGCTTCGATCATTTCCCTGCAGCACAAAACTCCTCGAATGGACAAGTGCTGGTTCCGGGATTCAAACAAGTTGTTATCTGTTATTTCTCCACGAGAATGCATGAGCCTTTTTACACGCTAACCCGCTAACATTTGTTTGGGGAAGAGATAGGATCGGTTTTTGAGCCATGTCTTGAGTAGTTTTTAGAACTGGATTTTTACACCTACCTTTATTGGAAATGAGATTTTTCGTTCAATCTTGATCTTGAATTTTAATTTTGCGCGTGTTTTAATTTATAGCCGTCATACAAAACATTATATACTTCCTTCGCTTTTTTGAACTATTTTTATTGAATTAATCGCGTTTCCTGATTTCAGAATCGTAACTTTTTTCCTAATATTATTTTCTTGAAAATCAAAAAATTTGATTCTAGTGGGATCGAACCTGTCTGTCTCAATATTGCTTAACTTGCTGGATTGGAATGTCACTTCGTTATCCACTGCGCTATGGATAGTCCTATTAAACATTTTGGAACTAGTAACGATTATACAGGGTGTAACAAAATAAACGGACCACTTCGGAATATGCGAGTTTATGCGAATTTTTTCAAAACATTTTATTTTTTAAAACTTTTAGCTTCTTTTAAAATAAAAAATGAAAGAATTATGTCCGACAATTTTGCGAATGCACTCGTTTGGCGACTCAGAGCGGATAATCGCTGAAGCTTTGCGCATTCCTAAGACAACAGTGCTTCCGAAGTGGTCCGTTTATTTTGTTACACCCTGTATATCCCACTGAACGAGAAATTTTTTGAAAAAAAATTTTTTCATCATCTGGAATTGATCCCTCAAGGGGTAATTTTATGCGAGAAATCTGAATTTCACATTTTGAGACCTTAAAATCTTTCCCCGAACCAAGAAAAGGATATTTATATGACGTATGGCATATGATTCTTGTCAAAAATGTGTCATATAAATAGTCTTCTCTTGATTCGGAGAAAGAATTTTCAGATCTCAGAAATGTGAAATTGGGATAAAATTACCTCTAGAGGGGTCAATTCCAGATAATGAAAAAATTTTTTGAAAAATTTCACGTTCAGTGGGATACCTAGTCGATACTAGTTCAAAAATTTTAAATCTGGCGCGGTCAGTACCATACTTAGGATTTTTTCTTAGGGTACATGATCCCAATTTTTTATTTTAGTCAAAAGCATAGGGGAGCGGGGAACCCTTTGGATTTTAAAAATTTTTTAGCCCATGAGGGGAGGTACAATGCGTCTCACATACATTCATACCCTAAACTTTTGATCATATCTCGGACGAATAAAAAGATTTTTCAATGAGATTTTTTTAGATGATTTTTAGATGGAAAACTGAACAAATCCTGTAAAAAATTTTGAAATTCGTATATTTTAACATTTTTATTTTTCACTTTGAAGTTTTCAAAGTCGATTTTCTCCACCTTAATAAAATGCTAGAAATTTAATTTTTTATGAAAATATAGATCTTTAGTCCCTCTAACATATGCAAAAAACCGTATATACAAATTATTTAACAGTGGTGAGATATTTGACTTTGAAGCTGATAGTCAAAAAATGAGGCAAAAACAAAATTCTGTAAAAAAGCACCTGGGAATCAAACCCTCGACATTATGGCTGCTAGCAGAACGTACTAACCACTACACCATCACATAGAAGAAATTATCCCAAGCTAATCTAGACTTTTATTTTTTCTTTAAACGGGCTCGATTTTTTGCTGTTTTTCATTGTTTATGATTTTTCTATTCATTTTTTTGTTGCCTGTATTGATCTCCGTGATCTTGCACTTTTTTGTGCTTTAATATGAAAATTTACGGACTTTGCACTTTTTATATGAAAAGTTTCACTTATGACCTTCATGTTCCGTTCGCCGTAAAATTTTTCTTTTATTTATTGAAAGAAGTATCACGCACTATTTATTATGGATATTAAAGGAACGGAGCGATCAAAAATTTTTCTTTTTGTTGAAATTGTTTGTTAGCTTGTGTAGCGCCCGAAGGGCGCCACAGGCCACGCCCTCGGAACGAGCCAAGCTGTTGTGACGTCTGTGACGTAATTTTATGTGGGGAATCCGAATTTTGCATTTCTAAAGCATGAAAACGCTTCTTTGAATCAAGCTGTTTTTGAAACAGTATGAACAAGGACTTTTCCGTTATATTTGGCCACACTTTTCGAACCATGAAAAAAAGTTCGAGTTCATCGTAATCTTCAGTTTACCAAGACAACGATAAACATCGAGGCTTATATACAGAATTGGTTTCGAAAAATGTGGCCAAACATAACGGAAAAAGTTTCTATCATCGAAAAAACGGCATCAAAAAAATTCGTTGTCCTTGTCGAGATATTCCATGTTTTATATTATATCTGGTATTTACGTATTCTGCACAAATTTTCCCGATAAGATGCAACCACACAGGGATGCCGAGTGGATTCCCCGCATAAAATTACCCCTAAAGAGATCATTTCTCGCGAAAGTTTAAAAAAATTTTCGAAAAAAATTCATGTTCCGTACGACGCTTCAACTAAACTAGTTCCTAAACTTCAATTCTAGTTTGTAAAAGCATCGAATGTCAAATTTTACAACTGTTTTTTTTAATGATTTTCCTTGTTATCCAATTAACTAAACCCAATCTTATTCTATGAAATACAAAAATCCAGTTATTTCTCCTCATTTTCAACAATCGAAAAATTTGAACCGAACTCTCATAAAGTTAATTATCCGAATCGAAGGATCTCTCTTCGCAACATTGGTGTTTAGTGCTTGAATTTTGCGTTTTTGCGCTCAAATCCGCGATCTTCAAATAATAATGATTATGCTATGTATTTTTTAGCCGAAATATTTTTATATTAATATTTATCTAGCCATATTTAATGCGGCTAGCACTAAGGTTAGTGCTATGTCATCTAGGCATAGCACTATTTTTGCCCTGGCAGGCGATGTGTCAATATGGTGGGTATGGTGCCCAAAAGACAGAATATTCGCCGGTGATCCCACCTTCAGATGATCCATATTATACGCCACCGGATATACCACATCCTTTGAGGGAGGAGAGGAAACCTGAGGCTATAAGGTAAAATATCAATCAACTCTGTTCCTTGACGATATTCCAAAAAAACTGCACACGTATAGTCTAATGGTTAGGAAGCTGGACATTCATGTTAATGGTGAAGGGTTCGATCCCGTTAGGGTCGAAATTATTATTTTAGCGAATTATGGGCAGTTATACAAGGTGGCGCAAAAAATTCCATTTTTATATGAATCTCGTGCCCAAAATTTTTCCTATTGGTAATTCGGTGCCGGAAATCGATTGGCGAACTCTGAAAATGGTTGCATAAGCCTAGGCCTAAGCATAAGCCTAGACCTAAGTTTAGGCCTAAACCTAAGCATAGGCCTAAACCTAAGCATAGGCCTAAGCCTATGCCTAAGCTTAAGCCTAAGCCTAGCCTTAGCCTAGCCTAAGCCTAGATCTAAGCCTAGGCCTAGCCTAAGCCTAGGCCTAAGCCTAGGCCTAGGCCTAGATCTACGCCTAGGCCTAAGCCTAGGCCTAAGCCTAGGCCTAAGCCTAGGCCTAAACCTAAGCCTAAGCCTAAGCCTAAACCTAAGCCTAAGCCTAGGCCTAAACCTAAGCCTAAACCTAAGCCTAAGCTTAAGCCTAAGCTTAAGCCTAAGCCTAGCCTAAGTCTAGGCCCAAGCAATGATTTCCAAACTTCGAGAATATGCGCAATTGATTTTTCGCATAAAATTACCCCTAGAAAGGTCTTTTTTAAACTAAACAATTTTCTACCATAAAAGATACCCTCTTTAAGATGCATACCGACTTCCTAAATATTTGGCTATGCTGTCCATTTTAAAGAATTTTCCGGTAAAACGGTCTATAGCACTTATTTAGATCACATCATGCCCCAGTTGCTCCAGCTGCCCCATCTAATAAATCCAGTGGTCCAAATTTACCCATCCATTTACCATCATCTATCACCTCCTCTCAATCTAC